>VIAA01000015.1:1670610-1816087 GCA_015776775.1 Magallana hongkongensis
CCCCCTCGATAAACTCAGATATTTTAAGTTCATTTAAACAATAAAATGCTTTCTTTGGTGATTCATTCGGGATATGAAGGTAGCGACATTGCAGAAAAAGTACATTGATGTAAATTTTTTCTACAATGATCGCTACCTTCATTACCCGAATGAATCATCAAAGAAAGCATTTTTTTGTTTATATTAACATCTTTCTTTTAGCCAGTTGATAAATTGGTTATGAAAAGTAAGTAAAATTCACTAAATTACTGTTAATGTACGTAAGTACGATAACTAAAAGAAACAGCCAAATCGTCTCCTGTTAGACTTTGAGTCTGATGTCGTCATGATAATTTCGTGCAGTCCGTGATTTTTCCTAGTAGGTAGTTGTAGGTCTCGACCAATCGATTAACTGGGCGTGTCAAGTTTGGTCCTGTCACTTTCTTGTCAGTTTCAGCCGCTGTAGATTTCGACCAATCAATAAACGGGGCGGGTAGATTTCAATCTGGCTGTTTCTATAGAGCTATGAATTAACTTTAAGTTTCCTTAAGAAATAGAGGGAGTAATACTTGGTAGATGTTAATATAAAGCAATGAAAGACAACTAAAGTTAGAAATTAAATAAAGAAGCATCTGAAACATACCCCCACCCCGTCAAACAAAATCCTCGCTCGGACCCCCTCCGGAAAAATGAAAATATGGAGTACTGTTTGATAATCATACTTTTTGTAAGTTTATACAATACATAACATTTCAATATGTACATGAAATTTATTCAAGGGTTCGTCGCAGTTCATCAATGCTTTTGTTTTTAATGTAGGAAAGACTTTGCAATTGATCGTTGAGTTCAGCACAATGTGCCAGTCAACATGACAGAAAAGAGACGTTTTACATGATTATTTAATTGTTTACGTTCTTTTGAAATTCTTTCAGTCTTCGAAACAAGGAAACTTTTTATGGCGGGAACACGTTCTTTGAGACCTTACAAGTCTTACGAAGACTGCATAAAATAATGCCTGCACAGTCCTTGTTCTTTGTCACGTTGTCAGTCAAACGGACCGTGCAGTGAGCTATCTTCACGTCTACGGAGGGTAATCGTGTTCAAAAATCCAGGCATGCAAACTTGTAAGTCCGAATATGTAATCGTGTTGGTGTGTGAGTCTGAGTATAAATATGTGTAATTATGATCGTGTAACCTATAAAACTCGGGCATTAACACGTGTAAGAATTGACTCAGTCCCTTTGCATGATGCACAATTTGCAGCTTTATTGCTTTCATCAGTTAATTAAACATTCAACTATGCACACTTTCATTCCGTAGTTTCTGCATTTGTATCTTCAGGCTCGGCAATAGCACATCTGACATGATACACATTGACAAATGTAAAGTCTACAAGTTTGTCGAATTCTGACATGACCTTATGTGGCAACTGCCTTGCTGAGGGGAAACGGCATGCCGTAATCGCCGGAATAGATGAAAAACTAGACACGATCTCGTTGCGAGCAACGAGGAGGTCTTCCGTCCGATTTTTAGAAGAATATATGACATCATCGACTTTGATTTTCGACAACAAAACATGATATGAAAAAAAGGAGTGAAGTACTTATGCTTCATTGCATCGCTTGTTATAAGTTCTATTTAAATGCTTGCATTTCCTCCAATCAAGATTGAAAAGATTAATTTTGTTTACATCTCGTCCCTAAAAACCCTAATTGGGTAACGCAAGAGAAAATCATTATATTTTTAGGATACAGAAAAGTATTATACCTTATCTAGCATTAATAACCTTTCACAAAATGAAATGGCTCTCATTAAAGGGCTATAGATAAAAAAAAATTTAGAGCCCTTTGATCCCCTAATTTAAGGGGCCAGCCCCTTTTTCTTGGAATCAAATGAAAGAACATTTAATTCTGAAAACATTTTGTCAACAAGTGTTTAAAAATTCGTTACCGTTCTGGAGATATATGAGAAAGAAGGTTTAAGGGGCCGATCCTTTATCTCCTTATAGGGGCCGTTTGGCGAAATTTTGAAGATTGTATATGGTTAAGAACATCTTTTTGAACAACTATTCTTCTGTATTGCATTTCAAAATAGTTTTCCTTTCTGAGATATGGGTAATCAAAATTTTGGACTTTTGGTCCCTAAAAACCTTTAATTACGTAATACATGACACAATCATTACATTGCTTGGATACATAACTGTGAGATAAACATATTTGCTTCTATAACCTTTCACAAAATATCTCTCAGTAAAGGGCTACAGATTAAAGACTTTAGAGCCCTTTGGTCCCCTTATTTGAGGGGCCAGCCCCTTTTTCTTGATATCAAATGAAAGGTCATTTAATTCTAAACAAATTTTATTCAACAAGTGCTTAAAAATTTGTCACCATTCTGGAGATATATGAGATAGAAGGTTTTAGGGGTCGATCCCTTATCTCCTTATAGGGGCTGTTTAACAAAATTTTGAAGGTTGCATATTGTTAAGAACATTAATTTGAACAACTTTTCTTCTGTATTGCATTACAAAATATTTTTCCATTCTGAGATATGGGTGATCAAAGTTTTGGACTTTTGGCCCCTAAAAACCCTTAATTACGTAATACATGACAAAATCGTTACATTGCTTGGATACATAACTGTGAGATAAACATATTTGCTTCTATAACATTTCACAAAATATCTCTCAGTAAAGGGCTACAGATTAAAGACTTTAGAGCCCTTTAGTTCCCTAATTTTAGGGGCCAGCGCCTTTTTCATGATATCAAATGAAAGGTCTTGTTAATGAACTTTTTTTGCATTACATGTGTTAACAAAATATTTTTCAGAAAAGAGATAAAGTAAGAAAACCATGAAAAATTACGACGTTTTTTTAGTCTCAATTTTCGGGACCGGGCGAGCTTTAACGCCTTTTGAGCATGACAAATATGAATGCCAAATTGCACATCTACAATCTCTTGTCTACAATCCCTGAAAGTTTGAACTCAATATCTTTTACCGTTTAGGAGGAGATCCCTGGACAAGCCGACGCTCTGAAAATCGCTAAAACGTCATTTTCTCAAGAACGGAAATGACGTCATCAAAATTAAAAAATGTATATTAAGTTCGGATTAATATCTATTAGATCTGAAAGTTTCACGAAAATCGGTTCAGCCATTTCCGAGAAATCGCCTGCACAAATTTTGTAAGAAAAAAAAAATAATAATAATAGGGAAAAAGAAACCGAACGAAGACAATAAGGTCTTCCGTTGGAAAACGGAAGACCTTAATAAACATAATATTCAGCTTAACTGTTGCAATAAGCTTTTAATGAACGACACTTTTTCTATCGAAAATACCTGTAGTATTTTTAGAAAAAGTTTTGAGGTATGATTGAAAGTGGACCAAACAGGAAGAGGGTCGTGCATATAAAAATCGTCGCCGCTCAGCTATGTTAAGGAAGGTCTAAGAATTCTACCACGTATGATTTAGTAAAATTTGCATAAGCCCCGCCCCTTATTCATGAGATTTTACGAGATATGGGTATTTCGGTAATTAACAAACATCTACCAAAATGAATATGATTAATTATTGGGTTTGAATGGTTCAAGAAAGGTGTACTGAAATAAAATCATAAACTATTCTTTATATCTCGCGAAATCATGAAATTCCTAAGTCGTCTGATGACGTGTCGAGGCTGACTACGTCACATCGGCGCTTGCAGCTGTGATCAGAATGAACATGTGGACTTCAGTGATATATCTCGGAATTTAACTCGTTTACAACCAGCGTGGACAGAAATCGGCATAGGATTCAACTGAACAAGGTAGGATTTATCTGTACTTCCCCTAGATATTGTTTTATATTATTTAATATTGTTGGATGGAACGGAAACGAAGTGAAATTCCTCGGCTTCGATTTTGTTTACTTGTTTACATTTGTTTTTCATGTAATATTGTGTTCAAACATCAGTTTGGTGACTCAGTCAGGCAAAGTAATTGTTCTGCGTTTCGCTAGTTTTGATCATAAAGAGCGTTGAGGCTCATTGTAGCTTTTTACTGGTCTCATATCGCGATAATATTAGATCGCATTTCCTCCATGTTCAAAGTACACAATAAAAAGTCCATGGCCAAACACTGTATGTGCTAGCACTACAAAGATTACTGTGAGGATCTGGAATGATTATAGACAAGATTGTAATGTTGTTTAAGTAAATCGAAATGTGTTATTTTATTCAGCCTTCTTTTATGAAGATCTAATTAATTTTATTTAAGACAAAATTAAAGTGTGTTCAAACTGAATTTCCACACATTTTAAAAAATAAACATTTGATTATGCCTGTTGTAATATCACTGAAATTGAAACCGCCATTAATATGCCCAATAATAGAGTAATGTATCATTTTCATGTTATCTTTAACACAATAGCTTGCTAATTATGACACATTATTCATTTTCAGGGTTACTTAGGCAGTAGATGGTCCACTGAAAACACTTCTTGGGATGTTGATAAAAAGTAGGTACTACACATGTATATAAATATTTCTTATACTCACTAACTTCAACTTCATGCATAGTTTGTTGTTTTTTAATATCATATTGATAATGATACTAATGTAACCTATTATAATAATTTGCATTGATATCTATTGAAATGAAATTTGAAATTGATATTCATCATTTCAGGTATTGGTTTTCTTATCAACTGGACTACCTCCTAATATCAAAAAGACAGAAGAGAAGAACATGTAGTGTGCAAGAAGAATTGTCAATTTCCATAAATTACACATTATGACTGAAAAATACTAAAAATCAGAAAACACTAGTCTTGTTGAACAGTTTGTCACAGAAAAGCAATCTCTATAGTATTTGTAAAGTTGATTATCAAAATAAATTCCTGATAATATTGATACATTGTTTCTTCTTGCTTTCTTTAATAAGTACTAAAATGTCAATTATGATTACAAGTAAACCTGATTATACATTAAAGAATTTATTCACCAGCATAGTAACATAAATTATTATGAAACATAAATGTGTAAATTACAAATTCAACACTTACACCCCCCCCCCCCCCCAATAAAGGCAACTGATGAAATTATTTTTTTCCAATTTCAACAATTTTATAATGATGATTGGTGTGAACAGAAACAACATTTTAACATTATTTTAGTGAAATTCACAGCGTTAAATTATTTTAAGAATGAAAATTAAAATCATGATCTTAGTCAGTGTTGCGTTTGAATTTCACGCAAATGACGCTGAAAGTAAAGTGGGTCAGATAAAATGCAGTAGTGCAAGGGCATACACTTGATCAAATATATTGAAAATTTCCATGTCTTACCATTGTATCCCTATTATATCAAAAAGTGCTGGGAGCTGTATGAAGTCGCTACGCATTTCATATAAATAAGCGTTAATTGCGGGAAATCCCAGTAAATTGCTGTTCATACACTGTTTACATTGAATTTAATAATTGTTCTTACTTGAATATTTTAAGCTCCCAGCACTTTTCGAAATTTTGAAGGTTCATTTTACAAGTTAGAAACAGAAATAACTATATTTGTTTATGTTATGCCCTTGCACTTTGCATTTTTTCGTATTATTCCTGGTTCATCTATTTTTAGCAGTATCACGTGACAGGGTATTCTCAAGAGACTCAAAAATTGCTCATCCGATAAAAAATTATTTAATTTGTATAATCGATAAAATATCACTTTGTTAAAACTAATGTTTGGAGTAGAATACCAAGATTGTTCAAAGGCTAACATTTTATGTGATAAATACCGCTATTTTTGTATGGACGCCCTTAACCTAACATAGCTGAGCGATGTGACGAATGCGCTAATTTCTGTAATATACAGGTAATTCTCATGATATTATACGATAATGGTTAAATAGAAATGCCTAATATCTTATTACTCTAAAATAATTTGACATGTAATTTAAACTGGAATATAAGTTAATGCGTACTCTTTTCTAAAAATGAGACGGATCAAGAAATTTTCTAAGGGGGTAAATATATTTTAAGCGGTATGAGATTCTGAGACCGCCATGAGGTCCCATGTAGCTCCATTGCATCTGAATTCTAAGAATTTTTAGAGAGAATTGTTAACCGGGTTTTTCGATTATTGAAATAGTGAAAATGGCGGGCGGGCGAGTGGCTGCCAAAAAGGTACCTTTATTGTACCGATAACTCCTCGTAAATTTTCGAGATATTAAATTGTTCTTTTGCATATCAATTTTACATATGTTAGAGGTATGCAAATTGCTAGGATTTTGATTTCTGATAATTTATCAAAAAATATCAGCTGTTGAACTTAGTAATTTTTTGGCAAAAACATTGCATATAGAGTACCCCATTTCTTTGGCTAAGTAGTATTTATCAATTCAGGATTGACAAATGGATTATGAATACTCTTCATACAAAAGAAAACCCGGTTTGCTGTCATATTGACAGCTTTTCTTTTGTTATTTTTCTGATTAATTGAGAATAAACTACCTGCAAAGATTTGGTAATTTTTTGCCGAAAAATGCATGTAACTATACATGTATTTATACTTTTGTTAAAATATCAAAATGATTTTGTTGTGCAAGTGAAAGATAAATATTAAGACAATCTAAAACTGTTATAAATAAAAAGAAGTTTTAAAATTATTAATTAAAGCACCAAGTTTTGTTAAAAATTGAAAGGTTTGAAGAAATAGTAATGGTATACTAGTATGTTTATGTTTTTGCAATTAAGATTTTTCTTCGGAAATTGGATTTTTAAAAGTAAGGAACGGGGTGGGTCAGATGAATTTGATCGTATATGAACTGGTAGAGTTTAAATCATAAACTATTTTAAAATGCATGTATATACTGTATTGACGATAATTTTACAAAATTAAGTAGTTGCTTTATGGCAAATAGTACATCTTCACAAGTGGCTGTAAAGGTATAATATAATAGCTCTCCGGAATTTTTTATCACCCAATTTCGCGAAGTGAGTCTGTATTGAATCAACATTCAGGACTTCATCCCCATCTCCCGTAATAACTACTTGAAATTTAAAAAAAATTGTTAATTTTCACGTGCATGATAGGCTTTTTTCCCTATACATGTATATTGCCGACAATGCAAAATGAAACATTTTTAAAAATAATTTAAACACATTTTAATTTCACGACAGTTAACCTAGTTTTTGGAATTTTTTATTATTTATTTTCAAAGGGGGTGTCGCTTCTTATGTCTCATAATAATCAAAATCTCAAAACCAATGACTTTGAATTCTTTGTTTTTCTTATCGATAACTTTCCAAAAATCCAGAGATAATATTATTATAGACCTACTTTATATATATCTTCTCTATTCCGGCGATCACGGCATGCCTTTACCTGCAGCCAGCCTTGTTCTATCGGTGACGTCACTGTTTCCATACATGGTCATGTCAAAATTCGACAAACTTGTAGACTTTACATTTGTTGATTTGCAACACGTCAGCCATGATATTTCAGAAAACGGAAATAAAAATACGGAGACTACAGATGGAAATTGTGTATCATAGTGGCAGGTTACATGTAAATAACCAACAACATTTAACAGCTGCAATTAGCATCTGTAGGAAAAATTAGATGGAAGGCCTGCAGGGTTTACGCTAAAGTGTTTATCCCTGAGTTTTATAGGTTACACGATCAGAATTAAACATATTCATACTCAGACTCACACACCAACACGATTACATATTCGGATTAACAAGTTTGCATGTCTGGATTTTTGAACACGATTACCCTCCATACACGTCATTGGGCGATTAACAATTATAAAGTTACAATGTACATGTAGTTGATTAAACCTGTCAGAGTACCATTAATGAACATAGTCGGCAATGTCTAATCCAATGATTATTCAATCAGTACTTTCCATTTCCTAAACAAGGACCTTTGCAGGCATCACTCTCCAAGTGCAGATCCCCCCCAAAAAAATTCCGGGAGGGGATTTTGGAATTTATTTTCAAAGAATGGAGGGGGAGGGAATTCCGAGGCCCGCTTTTTGGATTTTATGAATTTTATTTACGATGCGAATTTAATGAATTTGCATTTACCGGTGGTTAGAGATTTTTGAGATTAGAAGATGTTCAGAACATTATTTACTTAAACCTCCGACATAGGATGATAGACGAATGAAGTCTTTTTGTTTAGAGGTAGCTTGTCAAATAACCATATGCATTAACGTGGAATATTTGAATGACAAACCCTTCGTATTTAGTTAATATGTCACCTAGACCATTCAATCCCCCCTCCTTCCCTAACAGTGAATAACCCGGCCTCTACTCACCATCTGAAACACGATTTAATGATGCGAATTGAATGAAATAAATTGTATACTGGAGTTTCTAAAAATCAGGTCCTTTAATTGTGTGTCAAAATACACTGTACGCAATCCTTCACTTCAAAGAACTGGCATTGTCCGGCTAAATACATGTAGATACTTAATATGCTTATATATAAATTCTAACACCTATGTTACATTGAGGGTTCTCCGAACCTTAACCTCTAAGTATTGTTTTCATAATAAAATTATTATTTATTCTTCAAACTTTATAAATGAAATAAAATAAAAAGATTTTTTATTGTTTTCATGCATTTTACGAAGTTATTGCAATTTTTCTCATGATAAACATAATGGAATAATAACGTATACAAGATATGATCAAATGAGGGGAAAAAAACCGGTTATATCTCACAGTGCGTCGGTGACTTGAACCCCTCTAAGTTAGTACATGTAGGTATCAGTGAAGCCACTAACCCAAGCAGTTTCTTGAATGGCTTTTCGCAATATTAACACTTTTAGGATAATTAAATGTGTCTATTCAAGATTATCTTTGAAAAAGAGTGGTCAGCTAGCGCTATAGCCATCATAAAACAGAGTAGAGATTTCTTAAACAGTGGTTTAATTTTCTGAATCCATTTATTCTTAATAGGAAGGCACAGCGGTGCACTGGAATTATGTTGGAGTGTGGTGGAAGTCTATTTTTTTTGAAATGTGAATCTAGAGTGAGCTTCAAGTAAAATTCTTTAATTATTATGTATGAAATGTAATTTTAATTTCGAGGTGAACATTTTCAAGATCAGTAGAACATTGGTATTTTGTGGCAGTTTGCTCTATACTCGTATATATATACCCACACGACACTTGGATAAACGCATTTAATATATAATTGTTTAAGTAACAAGCCAAGTATTTGAATTTAGTGCGTCAAATGAAACAAGTATACCCTGTCCCGAGGTTTTGCTTCCATCTCTTTTCGCTTGAATTTTCGGTAATCAAAATATTTTTGTGCTCAAACTACGTTTATCCACTAAATAAATATGAAAAATGTCCTGATTATCTGTTTTGAAACGCCCCATCTACCGCTTGAGGTTTCAATACAAATCTCAACATAGAAAGTCTACGGGGATTTTGCATTACATTAGCCATGAAATAGCCCGGACGATAACGTCGGAGAATTGTGCGAGGTATTCCGAGTGAGCTTCTAATGAAGAAAAGATGTCAACATATCCCATGATAAATCTTCGTAAGAAATTTGTTTTCGTTCCTGTGAACTTGAATATGAGTTTAAAATGATGATTTTTCATAAAAGGTATATCAGATAGCTTTCCATTTATCGATTTTAACAGTATCTCTTTCACAGGTAAGTATATATTTATTTAAAATCATCAAAAAGTGGTGGATCAAAGCAATAACTTGGGACATACTTTTTTTCAATGACGCATAGAACACTCGGGCCAATGTCCATTACAAATTTTGACTTTCACGTACAATCTTCCTTGCGGTATATTTTTTTTTCGAAATACTTGTTACGAATAGCTACAAAAGGCGTTACCTAAACTCCGAAGCGGAGAAAATCGACTCCCCCGTGCGCTGGAATCAACTTCCCCACATTCTATGCATGTCGACTCCCCCGCAAAAGGGGTTGTGTACGGTGATCCTAGTATTACAGATGTAGGTTAAGAGTTGTCGTCGCGACTACGCACATTGCACCTGACAAGTGTACTCGTTCAGAGTTTTGTTAAACTGAATCAAAAATGATATATAAAACCGATAGAGGTAACTCAAACCAGAATATTTTATAAACTAATGCTTGGTATCGATTCTGTGCACTTCTATTCCTAAAATAAGTTTTTAACAGTTAAATTCATTAAAATACATGTATTTCCACAATTAAGAAAATCTTAATGAAAATGTAAAATTTTGAGGGATGTTTCTAAAGTTTTCAAAATAAATGTTAATGCCAATAACTAAAAAAGTAGGTCATTTACCTCATTTTTTGAAAGTGAATAAAAACACTGCAAAGTGAATCTCACAATTTGAAATTGACAAGACTGAGAAATTTTATTTATAATGATTTATTCATATCTGTGCAGGGTTGGAAATTCACTGAAAATAGCAGCAAGCCACAGGGCTGGCTACTTTTAAAAGTAACCAGCCCTGCTCAAAATCTGCCAGCCCTGATAAAAATGTTCATTGTTAATGTTATGATTATGAACATTCAATAATTATGGCTTGGTTACTTTAAAATACATTTGTAGCACAGCCACTGGAAATTTAAACCGTTTACACAGTATTTGAAACCATATCTAAGCATAACCCAAAAAATGCATATTTTTAAGATTTACATCCTTTATGCACTTTAACTATTCATCTCTATAATTATAAATCATCTTATTATTGATGAGGAATACAAGACATTTGATAAAATGTTATAATTTTTTTAATCAATAACAAAATTAAATTGTCAAAATTCAAAAACTCAAAATGAAGTGTTGTTAGTGTTAATCCATTTCATTTATTTATGATATTATACAATACTTCTAAAAGATGAAGCTTTTATTGTTTTAATCATATTCTTCGGAATCACAACTGTCATCATCTAAATCTGAAAAGTCTGAAGTGTAGTCTGAGTCATCCAAGTCCGAGTGTTCTTTCTCCCCTCTTTCTCCCTCTGCTTCTTCTGCAGTTTCTTCTGACTCCTCCTGCTCATCTAATTCCAAGATTTCTCTCTGAATGGAAACAGGCCTTTTCCTAGATTCCATAAAACAGGGTCTTCTCTTTGCATTTCGGTTCCAATGAAATATAGACTTTTCTGGATTCCATTCAGCTACACTTTCAGAGTTTAGCTGAATTGTCATCAAGAGAGTCATTGAGGATGACTTAAGCTTGTTCCTCCACTGACTTTTAATGATTTTCATCTGAGAAAAGCCCCTTTCACACTCTGAGGTCCCTGCTGGCAGTGACAAAACAAGGTCCACTAGGCTAAGAATGTTAGGAACACGGCTGATGTACAGATCATTTACTGTACTCCAGGACAGTCCATGAACTCTATGGCTTTAAAAGGTAATGTTGATTTTAATTCATCAATATAAAAATTTACAAGAAAGTTTCAATAAATTTCAAACATAAAGACTTAACTTTAGTAAATTCAAACATACTTGTTATACAAAAAATTTCTTAACACTGTCCATTCTGATTCAATGAGTCCCACATCAAGTTCTTTTTCCAGCAGTTGTTGGCGGTAATGATCAACCAAAGTCTGCACCATCTCATCATCAAAATCTACAAAATTGAAAAAGAATCACATTATTTAGAAATTTTTATAAAATTTCACTTCTATCAATAAGCTTACTTTAAATGATTTCTGATAATTTTGTGTATTCTGATATACCAATTTTGATTATTTGTTGTAATAAAAGCAAGCTACAGGAAGGAATATCTGCTTATTATTAGTCCTACAATTTAATTTACACATTTAATAATTTAATACCAGTAGCCTCTTCCAGTGATGCAGGCCAAGATGTGAGATCAGCAATTTTGGTTGCATTTTTCACTCCATCATTCACATCACTGAACCTGCCCTCCAAACTATCTGTCAAACCTTTCAACACTCTTTTTATTTGATCAGAGGATAAATCGTTTCCAATGAGTGTCTCCCCTTCAAACTGATCTCCAGCATCAACAATTTTTCTAAGTTCAGGACCAGGCCTAGAAAGGTGAATGACTGGCATGCTTAGACATGAAAGCAGAAAAGCTGTGCAACTGTACACCCAATATTAGTTTGATTAGCTCTTGCACTCTACTAAAGTAGTTTTACTTATACTGGACTTTGAAAGTTATAAAAGAAGCTAAGACTAAGTGGAACACACATGATTACATAATGCATGATATAGTACAAACATACATAAAATGTGCAAGCAAGCAGTGAGACAGTGAAAGGTTGCCAATGTTATATATTAATCAGCAAGGGTAAACACATATGCATGCAAGGACATACAGAAAATTTACCTGTTTTCGAGCTTCTTAATGTTCGCAATGGTACACTGCAGCTCCTGATGGACTTCATAAAAACATGTTGCTCTCTTTTGTAGACACATGGAGAACTGGGTTAGAACACCAACAAGATCAGTCAGGAAATGGGCAAAGATAATAACATCCTTAGACCGCAGAAGTTTGACCAAATACTTTGCCTTTGACTGTGTTGCCGACTGGCCACTTCTTTTTAATGCAACCTGCATTTTTATTTTTTAAACCTCAGCAAAAATTAAAATTCTAACTTGAAAATGGGTGTACAATTTAATTAAAAATCTTAAAACTGATATTGTCACTTTGATAGCATTATTAAAATTAAAAACAAATAACCCAACATGCATAAAGAATACAACTAAATGTCTTAATTATCATTCCAAACCTGGCTAAGGTGTGTGACGAAAGCTTTATAGCCTTTCCACAAGCTCTTTAATGCAGTCTGCACATGGCCCAACCACCTTGTTCCGCCTATTCTTGTTGGCAGCCTTTGGGACATGCCCAGGGCAATGAAAGTGTTTTTTAGATCTTTGGTTTGCTTGGCACTTTTGTGATAAAATTTAAATAGTTCATCCAGCAAACCATGTACTTTGGTAAAAACTGGTGCTACCTATAAATGTACATAAAACTTTTGAGCTGTTACAAGAAATTAAATAATTTAATTAAATATAATTTTCTGTAGGTAATTTAGTATATTACTTATCAAAAATTTTGGTTTAATTCTCTTACCTTCAGAGCAGCTTTATAAGCCAGCTCAACTCTGTGAGACATGCACTGGACCATGATGATGGACGGACTAACATTCCTGCGAAAATGTGCTATTACACCATTTAGATGACCTGTATTCACTGATGCACCATCCCCAGCAAATGCAATAGTTTTCTTAAGAACACTATCCACAGAAATGTTTTTAAAATGCAATGCCTCTTTAATGGCATTGTAAATTCCTTCTGAATTTGCCGATTCACATTCAATCAATCCATGCATGGGGACAATAAATAAATGTTGCAATGTACATATAATATTAGGAGATAATAAAAAGAGAATGAAATCAGTATATCTATTGGAAATAAAAAAAACTCACTGAGAGAAAAAAACAATTTCTCAATGATTTTCTAACATGTCCATATATTGCAATCAGATGAAAATATTTTTAAAGAGGGAATGCCAGGAACCATCAAGCTTCATCCCTTAAATTAAGGAGGCCGATTTGGGTTTTTTTTGCGGAAAAACTACAATAGCATAACTCTTTATTTTTTAACCATATGTAATTTAAACCAACTCTAGTGTATTTGCGAAGGTTCATGAAAATCGACCGTCTAGTTCTTTTTAGGGATCATCTCAAAATAGAGGTACATTTACTATAGGAATATATAGGAAACTGTCATTTTCCGCACATCAAAGCAGTTTTAAAAAAAACTACAATAGCTTTTTTTTTCATATTGTTATATATGATTAGTAATATCATTTCCTACCTTATATGTAAAAAACACAAAATTCTACCGTCTGGTTTTTAGTGGGGGCCATCTCAAAATATTAAAATGCACCAAATTTTGCTATATATTTGGATCATCACGAATGATGATTGGTATAATGGATTCATTCCAAAAGTGAGGAAAATGTCCTTGAGGATAGCATCATTCTGTATATAGAATTTCAACAGCGTACAATTTTTACTTTTTCTTTTATGCTATTTCTTATTACGTACTCCTACAAAGCTTCATTTTATCGTAACGTCACAAAAGCGCAATGACAATGCTCCCCTACCGCACAACGTAAAAATCGTGTTAAAAATAAAAATTTCCTTTAACAATCTAGATATTTTTATCTGTATTTTGTTTATTGTGTTCAATTTTATAAATGATATCGAAATAAATTCATAAGAAGTATAAATCAACTGTATTATATTAGAATGCGCAAAAACATGCGCAATGCAAACTAAAGTCGGCCTCCTTAATTGAAACTACATTTTTTGAAAAACCAATTTTTACTTCAGTTGTGGGTCAAGTACTAGTAAAACAATGCTAATATATCAGACCATTTTTTTTTTTGCAATATTGCGCTCCATTCCCATTGTAACCAATAGGGAAAAAAGGGGGTTGAAATTTTGTGAAATGTGAAAATTTCTCAAATTTAAGATGTTGCATAATGAAAAGTATGAAAAAATCAATAGATATACAACTGTTTGCCTCAATTCATTAATTTTCACCATTTTTCCCATATTTTTTTAATGACTATCAGTTTCAAACGCTATAATAACGAAATTTTTTATCTCAATTTTCCCCAATTTCAACGCTATTTTTCTTAAATCTGCAACAACATAATTGATCAAACAGAATATATCCAGAAAGTGCCACACCTAAACAATATAAATCAAAAGAAATATTGAGAAGCCTTTGGACAGAGGCCACGGTGACAGTGATTCTCTGCATGAACTTTCTCAATTTTTCTTCAAAATTGTGCCATAGAATTATCTCCCTTGAATGAGTGTTTTCATGATGTTATAGATGGAGTGCTCTTTTTCCCAGTATTCAAGGATTACTTGTAAGTTGTCTCATTGGCACTAACACCACATCTTCCCATATCTAATAACCAAATAAACCTGTGACAAGCCTGCATCTATTGGTAACACATTGCTTGTACATAATCAAACCACAATTGGTCCAAATGGCCCCAACATATTTTGTAAAAATGTAGTTTAATTTGTATGAAATATATAGAGAAAATCTCAAGTGACAAATACTTATAGCTAGCGCAGCTCGCCGGCGCGCAGCGCCGGCTAGCGAAGAGAGCTCTAAGAACCAGTGTGCGCGGGAAAAAGAACGAGCAAAACCTACAGTTCATCAAACAAAATTTTTTGTCTACGTCCCATAATGCTCTCTAATGTTTTCACCCGTGGTGCTATGTCAAAAATGGCCGACTTTTAACTCGTAATTTACAGTGACTTAAAGTTTTAAGACACGTTTTGAGTTCCGCATATGCTTTGGCGAGACTCTCAAGATTTGTAACATGCTTCCATACCTTCGTATTGAGTCGAGAAACGTAAACAAAGACGAACAAAGTCATGGATGACGCCACAGTGCACTCGCGCTATATTTCCCGCGATAAATTTAGAGGTGGATCAAACATCCTGTAATGAGTGTACTGGCTATTTCAGCACGGTATAGTCTGCGATACCTGCCTCATTGACATATGATTTGTTTTTAAAAAATTTTCAATATAGAGATTTTATGTATATATATATATGCATGAGTAGGGAGGAAATAAACAATAGGACATTTTGAACTAAATAAAAAGGAATAAAATGAAAAAATAAACAGTTAAAAAAATTATGTAGATATTGCATATAGTCAGAACATTACAGATAAATTTAAAAGTGAGAAATTACACACTTACAAACAGGTACCGGTGTGAGTGTCTCTCTCTCTCTCTCTCTCTCTCTCTCTCTCTCTCTCTCTCTCTGGGAAGGGGGTTGCGCTGTATGTATCATAACCATTAAAATTAGTACCTTATGCATACTTATTGTAGAGCAATACTCTCTCAAAAATTCTTTGACGTTCGTTGATACCTAAATAAAACTAAGTTGACAATGATGATAGGTATGTGAAATTCTTGCTGCGCTCGCCAGAACGGTAGCACCGTAAAACATATTACCGAGCGCAGCGAGAGGCGGGCGAAGCCCGCCTCGCGAAGCGAGGATTAATGGTAACACGTATATATAAGAAAATCAGTGAAAAATGAACGTTGAATCAGGGGTACTAAGGCCAAAAAAAATTTCTTCCAGCCCTGGGCGCCGCCATATTGGCAGCCATTTTGTTTTTTAAAAGTTAGTTCGATCATTGATTGACTGGTACTTTTTGATGTTTATTGCCCCTAAACTCGCTTTAATAAGTTCCAGTGTTTCAATAGAAGTGAATCTGAATTAAAAGAAATTAAAAAGGAAACCAGATAAGTTTCAATAGTGCTTCAATCAAAAAACACGACTTGTTCTATGTATGTCTTATCAAATTATCAGATGGAAAATAAAACTTTTAACGTCAAGGAACTGATCTTTTAGATACTGAACAAAGTATGCAATTTTATTACAGCGGCATTCATATGAATTAAATTGATAAACAATAAAAGAAGAAATCAAAAAAATCGGAATCACGTAACTGTCTTCGGCTATTTCCGAAGAAAAAAATTTACACTACCATATTACATAGTAGTTTGAATGAAATTATTTTCACTATATTGGACTATATTTTTCAATTTATAATCCGATTATCAAAGGTATCAACGTAATGTATTTCTATTTTAAGCCACAATGAACAAAACTTTTAGTCTGGTGAAAGAAAACGTTTATATAGTGAATTATCTACAGTTATTATTACGAATTCGTTATACGGATATAACGAATTACGGATATAACGAAGTAAATCCATTGGTCCCTAGGACTTCGCTATAACCGAGTTTTACTGTGTGTATATATATATATATATATATATATATATATATATATATATATATATATATATATATATATAATCCAAAATGAGTGAAAGGTGATATCACACAGTATATTCACTAAAGACTTTGACTTAGAAACTTTGGAACTGTTCATTTTCTTTTTCTTTTTTGATTATATATATATATATATATATATATATATATATATATATATATATATATATATATATATATATATATATATATCTATGACTACAAATAATGAAATATACATGTACAGTAACAACTAGATTGAAAATATTTTTTTTTAAAAAGGGAACAAACGAAGACCCTTATTGCATTTTTTTTACTTTAGAAACATAATGATAACTAGAGACGAGCTTGTTGCAAGCAACGATTAGGTCTTCCGTCGTAGCTGCGTCATACTTGTGACGTAATATAAAAATTGATACCTGACCATGGTGCAATATTAGATGTATAAACACTGTGTAAAAGAAACAAAGTACATGTATATAAGCAAATACAGATCTTTAAAAGTTGTCTGAAGTTTGATTCGCCGCATGTTGTTTTTTTGCATGTGCATTTTATTTTGAGAAACTTATCTAATCATCATAATTGACTCAATATACACAGAATATGGACGACGATTATAATCACACAGTGGGTATGCCCGGTATGAACGTGAAAAGACCAAACATTTTACTCGCATTTTTTATCGAAAACAAGGGCCAATGAATCTTTTAGAATGTATGCGGAGATCCTGGAAATTTTACAGGGGGTTCTGAAGAATAATTTTGTTTTTTGAGGGGGGGGGGGGGGGGGGGGGGATAAGAAAAATTTTCCTGGGGTGGGGGGTGAGTGTCTGAGGGTTATTTGAGTTTGCCTGGGGATGTCCGAGGCATATTTTTGTAATTTTATATTGTACATGTAATGGAAAGAAATTTTGCGGGGGTTGGGGTGGGGTCTGGAACCCTCACCCTACTCTTCTAGATTCGCGCATGGGGAAGACCGATGCCGGTAATTTAACGGTAATTTTAACCATTTTTATTTAATTAATCATTTTCAAAATTATCGGAATTCCAATATTACCTTTAAACGCAGTTAAAACTTAAAATACGAACCATTTAGTCTCAGTGAGTATTCGGCCAACATGCGTCCGCGTACGAAAGAAATGGCAATATTCAAGAAATTTGGATGGACGATCTGGGTCCTAGGTCGTCCATCCGATTCTTTTTCAGACTCAGAGCTACAGAACTGCACTTAGAGAATGTCAAACTGATTATGTCAATTTATTTTGTCTCAAAGAATCAGTTTTTTTAATCAATAAAGTTTTACCTTAAAAAATAAAGAAATCGGGCACAATTTTCAATGTTAGCATTCTACAATTTAAAGGTCTAATAAAATTTTGAATGAAGTTTCAAGAAACTACTCTTCGTTGTTTTATACGAAATATTGCATGGAAAAAAATTTTACATCGCATATATATTATAGAACTAATTTCTTCTCTTTTTTATTTACATCAAAATAAATCCAAGAAAAAATCTAAATATTTGTTTTCCTTTATATGTGTTAATGAAAACGTTGATCAGCAAGGGCCCCTGTTGTATAGCAGTTTTTCCCCCATAGTAGCTTTTCCCCTCGGAAAACCTACTATATAGTAGCCTTTCCCCCGGGGGGGAAAGCTACTATATAGTAGCTTTTCCCCCATAGTAGGGTTTCTCCTGCACGTTTTTGGTTCAGATTTTATAGAAAATATTTATGGAAATCCAGTAAGGATTAAAATCAATGTTTCTACACTCCCATGTTGCATACATGTATATCTGCATTCATCTGTACAGGTTAAGTTTTGTTTTGCCGATTTATTATCTTTATAGACGGTGCTGAAAGTTGAACATGTGTGTAATGGAATTACACATAGAACTTAATTTAGGCAATTTATTGAAAAAAGTTTTACAAGCTAAACACTTATATTCATAATTCTGTGTTCTAAAATTGTATTTAACGAGAATGTTTTAAGAAATTCTTGATAAATCTATCAGACTGTTTGTCTGTTTGTGAAAATTTCATCCAGGCTAAACCTCTGTTCTAGAGAAATTTTGTTTCCGATGTTTCAGAGCCCGATTTTTAAAATCCTATTATAATATTTATAGTGCATATTCTTTAGGGTCCAATGTCTCATAAACTAGAGATGACCATATCACCATATTTTTATAGTGGCAAAGGTTTACCACTTGAAGATGACTGAACATTTCAGCCCTCAGGGTAGGGGCCCTTAATGTTTCAGGGCCCGATGTTTAAAACCCCATTATAATGATTGAATAGTGTTCTATGAGTGGTGACCCGAATTTCAAATTCTAGAGATGACCAATTAACCATATTTTCACAGTGATAGTGGTATACCACTAGTAGATGACACCGAAAATTTAAGCCCCCGTGCAGGGTAGGAGTCTTTGTTGTTTTAGAGCCCGATGTTTGAAATCCAATTATAAAGAATATGTATTTTTAGGGCCCCATATCTCAAAAACTATAGATGACCAGATGAATATATTTTTACGGTCATTTAAAAGTAAAACCATCATTTAAAAATACACAACCACTCATATATTTCTTTATCAAAATGACTGAAAATTACTTTAATTCTGCTGCTTTTTTTTTAAATTTACAAACAAAATTTTTTAAAAAGGTACGCGGGTAAAATTCATTATTCTTCAAAACATTTAATTAATTCATAAGATGACTAATGATATAAAAGATAATTAGATAAATAAATCAATGAACGTTTATTCATAAAAGGAGAAACCGAAAATCAAAAATAAATAACCAACCTAAGCGCATATAAGACTTTTTTACTTGTTAGTTGATTAGAAAAACAAGCTTATATTTAAAAAAAAGTCAGCTCATCACAATATATGTGTTTGTTGTTTTTTGAGGTTTTTTTTTTGTTTTGTATTTTTAATTACCCTTGTTTAATTGTTCAAAGAAATAATATGGTACACAAGTAAATCTTTATTGCAAAAACATGAAACAAATAGTATAAATTTTTAGGTAATGGAATCGTACATCTTGATTTATATGGCATCGTTTTCAAAATTGTATATTTATAAATCACGTTGCAAACTTAAAAGTTGAAAAATAAGCAAATAGGGAGTGACAATGTAAACATAAAGTTAGTTCAGGATCCATTTCACATTTTCCAAAGTAACCAGCAAAGATACCGACATTGTTCTGGTTGTGAAGACATTTCATTGTTTTTTAAAATGTTTAAATCATAATATCTCGCGTTTCGTAGAAATGTGCTTAAAAATATGAATATGCGTAACTTTAAAACGAAATGGTAAACACTAACTTCACATATGCTTTTAATACATAATTAAAATACCCCTTACCCATGATTCAGAACCCCATCAATCAAAGTAAAACTAAATCATTTCAGTTTCTCATCATATCATTGCATCCCGTCTCCCGTTTGATATTTAGCAAAAGAAATATATAATTGTTTTTAAAATCGTCAATTCTAACGGTAGTAATTTAAAATTGATAACCTTTTGGACGAAGGGAGTAATACATTTCCACTTTTTATTCCCTTCCTCTACAACATTCAGTCAAGATTGGTCAGTTAGTTCCCTGGGAGAAGCTTCTACATTGATGGTATTACATTGGAAAATGAAATTTCCAAACCAGCGTATTTTCACTCAAATGTGTTCTCGTGTGTTCATAACGTCGAAGTCAAAACTGTGAATAGGCATCGATTAGATGAAAAAGATTCGAGGTATTCCGAAATCCGTGTAAAATGTGTTCCAAAAAGGGGTGAGAACAGGTGAAATAAACGATGATGACACATGCATGTTATGAAGGCGCATGCCTTAGTTCATATTTGGGGTTGAAAACCCATGTATTTTATTCTATGTATTAATAAATGCCATACTTATCCTTTTTTGTGAGAAATTAATATAATATCAGTTATTGCAAATTATTGTCACGAGTGGTCCGCAATAAACATGGCCGGAAAGTAAAAATGGGGAAAAATCCACTATATAGTAGGTTCTCCGTGGGGGTAATCTGGCTATAAAAAGGGGGAAAGCCCACTATATAGTCAGCTTTCCGTGGGGGAAAAACTGCTATATAGCCATTTTTCCGGGGGGAAGAACTGCTATATAGCTATTTTTCCGGGGGGAAAGATGGCTAGGGGGAAAAGGCACTATATAACACCGGTGCAAGCACCTACTTAATAGATTGTTACACGGATCTACCACGATGACAAATATCGAAAAGGCAATATTGTGGGTGAAGGATGAAAGTGTAGTTTGTTTTTTAGGTTTATTTTTGATAATTATATTTATCTGGATCAATTTGGTCTGTTGGTTTGTTTTGTTTATTGAAAAGGGGAATAAAGAAAATGAGTAATTCCGATATGAAGTCAAGCATATATTTTCATATTATCATTGACTTAAAACATGTTGGAAAAAAGAAATATTGTATCAAGCAGTTAGTTATTATGCGCAGATCATGCATTCCTCTATTGTTTTCACAATTGCATGTATCAGTTACTACACGTATTTGCTTACGGAGGAATAAATTTCCAAAGAGATGATATAGTTATCAGTTAAGTTCCAAATTGTCTTCTGCACATGCAAGCACGTGTGTAATCCTGATTTAGAAATAGGTATAATAGCCGGGGGGGGGGGGGGGTCATCGCAACAAAATTGTGTATTAGCGTACTAGAGTGTACATTGTTAATTAATAATTGATGTTGAATTGTTATTAACAAACAAAATCATAAATTTATAATAACAAACACTAAAATGCCAGGGAGTTCTGCTGGACGCGATTTCATTTGTCTTCAATTGATAGGGTGTAAGGATGCCCGCCTACTTAATACATATGCTCACGCGTCAACCGATTAAAAATGACTGTATTTTGGATTTATAAATCGTTCTAAAACATTCGATCTTATATATCGTTGTTAACAATTCAAAACTTTGAACGATTAAACTTATTTTTATACCTACCCCGACCCTCACGGAAAAATCCATTTAGATCAATGGAAATTTCATTTACAAGACTCCGCGCCAGAATCAGAATGTCTCATTCATTAATTTTTTCGTAGTTATAGTGGACGAGTCCAAAATAGGAATTTTGAGACACATCATACAATGTGAACATATGCCATGAATGCAGTTTACTTTGCGTCTATTTTCTTATTTTGAGAGTCCTTTTTATCATGTTTATCATGGCTTGAAAATGACGGAAGGCCCTTGAATGTTGTTATCTTTATGCAGGCACGTAGCATCCTTTTTGAAAGTGGGGGGGGGGGGGGGGGGAGGAGGGGGCAGACTCATCCAAAAAATCTTGACAACCAAAAATAAAAGAAGAAAAAAAGAAGAAGAAACTTTCCCAAAATCTTCAAAATCCTAATCCGGGGGGGGGGGGGGGGGGGGGGGGGGGGGGTCTGGCGTAGTATGTATATAACTTCAATTTCAATCCTTATTTCCTTATTTTTATATAAATTTTTTACATCCTTGATAATTCAATTTTTTATAAGTAAATTTTAAAAAAATTAGTTGCTGTGAGAAAAAGTGGGGGGGGGGGGCACCCACAAGCTTGAATTAATAATTGCCTGAGGATGCATCTTTAATGTGTCAACATTTATATTCATAATTGATGAAAACGTTATATGGGATGTAATAAGCAACAATGAGCAAGAGTGTTCAATTAACCCTTTAACCCCCATTGACGCATTTGGACGCACTTTGATAATACATGTATTAAAAGTTTAATTACTCCCTTATTTTATATCGTATGATAAAGAACTAGATATCAAAGAAAATACAAATCCTCGGGAAAACAGGAGTAATTAAAGAAAAATGATTAATAACTTAAAAAATAAATCATAGTTAAAATTTAAAATGATTTTTAGCTCTTCATTTTGAATGCGCATTGTCGGACAAGGGTGGCTTTTACAGCTCGAAAGCACCGATTTAAATTTTAAAAATCCCCGTAATTATTAAGTAAACAAGTAATACAACACTTTTTATAACATCCTTGATATTTTTTATACATGTTATATGTGATTTGTTTTAAGAAGAAAAAAATTATAAACAGGGTTCAATAGTATTACGTTGTTGTACATATATTTTTTAGTTTTCACCTACGCGGTATAGGCTAGTATCGATTGCATTACGTATTTATATTTGTATATAAACATGATAAAACTAAAATGGACCAAGCTAGTAACTGCTTCTTATAATCATATATATTTTGTCAACATTTTATAAAATATGAAGTCTTTTGCTGAGATCACAACAAGCTGAATTTATCTCCCTTTTCCGTTACTACGCTACAATGTAAACATTGAACAAGCGCGGGATTTCCGAGTTTGACAATAGAAATGGAGAACAGTTCATCGGATGACGATAGCGATACCTTGTCTGAGGGTTCAGATCTCCAGCTATTTAGTGAACATGAATTTTCATCGGACACAGACAGTGAAGATGATACACAGCAGACAGAGTCATCAATGGAGCCTGACAGCCAACAAACAGAAGCAACTGATGATGACTTCTGGTCTTACGATCTCCACCCAGTGGACATAGCACCATTTACTGAACAAGTAGGCCCAGATCATACTTTACTGCCTGACGATGACTTGTTGAAGTATTTTTATCTCATGATAGACGAAGATTTCTTTGAAACCGCGGCTCAGGAGACGAACAGATATGCAGAACAGGAAATGACTCGCAAAGGTTCCCGCGATTCGATTTGGTACCCCACAACTAGCCCAGAAATGAAAGCTTTCTTTGGACTGAATATTATCATGGGAATAAATCAGTTACCTCGCATCGATATGTACTGGTCGGAAAACCCTTTTGTTGGTAAGTAAAATATATGATTTGCATTGTATATTGTAAGAAATTCACTAAGCTAAGCCGCTTGTACGATATAAAATACACAAAATTATATTGTAAAAAAAATAGAATAACAAAAACCACAAAAACAACCTGCCACACAGAAATAGAAAATTTAAATAATATACCCCCTAAGAATTAATATTTTTGGTTTTCATTCTCCTAGGAAATGAAGGCTTCAAGAAATGCATGACAAGAACAAGGTTTGAAAAATTGCTACAGTATCTGCACATAAATGACAACCAGGCTCAAGCACCTGCTGGATCACCGAATTATGACAGGTATCATACATGGTTTTGCTTTGGTTTATACAAAACTAATTTCTTTTTGTGAGGGAATTCGATATATTTTTGCTTGCTATTATTAATTTTATGTAAAGATTGTAAAGACACATTTGTAAAAAAAAAAAAAAAAAAAAAATTAGCAAACAGAAAAGCGTGTGCTAAAATATTCACATTGAACAAATACTGGAAACAATTTTTTATATCATTCAGTTCCTTTGGTAATAAAACTTGGTCCCCCAGTATGAGTGATTCCAACTGACACGTGCATTGCACAGGGAGAAAAGTAAAAAAAAAAACCCGATGAAATGTAAACTGGATCATTTTATCTTCAAGTTGTTTGAAAGTAATATAAATTGTATTTGGTTGTGATTTTCATAGCTTACTTCTATTCACATACCATTTTACTAAAAAAATAACACGAACAACCAGATGTAAATGACATGTCCTAAGTCACAATCAGTGGTTCAGTATTAGTAGAGTCTTGGCATGTCAACTTTTGGACCATGGTTTAGAGTTTTGACTGAAACCGAAATATCAAAACTAGAATACAAAACTACTAACTCAGTGAACAAGTACGGTATATTACATGTATACACAGATGCAGAAATTCTGTTTGACAGGGAAGGGGTGGGGGATGGGTTCCAAGATCTATTTTTAGTTACGGTACTTTTATTACTATGTGAACTATATACATGTAACTTTGAATTTTTCAAAGGGGGTGTGGGCTTGCAGTTGAAATTCACCACCACCCCCTCCCCTCCCCAAATACATTTTAGAATACATGTTTTATTACATTTCAGACTTCATAAAATCAGACCACTTATCGACATGACAAGAGGAAATTTCCAGAAGTTTTACAAACCAGGGAAGTGTCAGAGTATAGATGAAGGAATGATAAGGTACATGTCATAGCAATTCATCCTTGCTCTTTTTCTATCCGCTTTCTAAACGCAACTTGTTAGCATTATGCTAGTGAGACCTTCTTGGGTTCTGGCTTTGATTTACAGTCAAGCCATATATTTTCATTATATTTATATGTTTATTCTTCCTTCCCTACTACATTACTTTATCCAGTATGTATAGATTTGCCTATATTATGATTCAATTCTCATATTCCTACAGGTACAAGGGACACCATTATGCACAGCAGTACACGCCAGGAAAACCAATAAAGCGCGGTCTAAAGGTATTTCAATATTTATAACTTTTGTAATCTTGATATCTTTTTTTCAAAACCTTGAATTCCCTAGGTGATCATTATTTTTTTAAAAATATTTTAAAAGTTTTATTCAAAAAAAACCCAGAAAGTTTACTGACACTTTTTATGTGAAATTGAAAAAATATTTAGACGTTAAATATCATAAATGTTATGACATGGACACCTTATTTTCATGTAGATATGGATGAGATGTGAACCAAGTGGCTACACCATTGATTACAGAGTGTATCTTGGTAAACATGATTCAATGTGTGGCCCATCACTAGGGGAACGAGTCGTCAAACATTTATGCAAGCCACTGAAGTGGAAAGGTCATCATGTGTTCTTCGATAGGTAAATTAATTATTGTCAGAATGTCAGTCTGTTTACATGCAAGTTAAAATGACTTTTTATGAACAAAGGTTATAAGAATTTCAGAGTTTATGCACCATAAATTTGCTGTGACACAGAATAGGTTTTATCAGTTGTGTGTTTTATCTAATTTTTATTTTTTTTTTTTTAGGGGGGGGGGGGGTTCTTTTTCTAGAGATGCATGAAACACATTCCTTCTTTGGTTTGAAACCCCAGGAACAAGAAAACCAACAAAACATTTCTCTATGGTTGACTGCAACTTGTCTATCGCGGAGAAACTTATTGGTGATTTCTCTAGCAGAAAGCGGGCACCTTCATGTGGAAGGGGAGTTGCGGGTATAAGTGTTGCTAACATCAACCGGCACATCAGCACAAAGTTGACAAGACCGCGAGGAAGATGCAAACAGTGCAAGAAGAATGGCAGAAGAAGTGACACATTTTTTGGTTGTAGCATTTGTAATGTACATCTGTGTAGAGGAGCTTGTTTTCAGGTCTATCACACTTATCATCACTTGCTTATGGAATAGGTTTATATATCATGTAATGTCTGTTTATAATTGCATGTTTTGTTCAAATAATATGTGTCTACTTTATTTGGTGGCTCCAAGCACTTATCTAATCCACTCAAATGGTTTGCATTTTTTCAAAGGTGATTTTGTCGTGTACCATGTATTTTTAAAACCTAAATCTAAAAAATAATCTAAATATGTTATTGAAAAGAAATAAACTATTCATCACTGTGTGTTGGTAACTGTTGCCATGACAACCATTTTTAATTTATGTACATGTATTTAATATTTCTATTGTATACTAAAGCTGAATTCTTTATTCATTGATTTTCTTGAAAAATTGATAAAGCTTCTTGGTTTCTTTCCATTTGAATTTTGTTGTATTCATAATGAAATAATTTTATTGATAAGCTTGTGGTCTTGTTGCTGTGGTAACTATTGTTTCTGCGTTTTCAAGGATGCAATATTAGAAGAAAAAAATATATCGTCTGTAACATTATATACCACATTGTAGACTGTTATTGCATTTTTTGGGTCACTAAAGACACACTTTGAAACTTTATTACAATTGTTTGTTGTTTCTTTTATTTTGATCAGAAAATGCCAAATGTTGCGCAAAGCAACATCAAAAAAGTTGTTTCAAATTGTTTTGATTAGAACTCCAGATGTTCAATAATACTTTACAATGTATTTTTCTGTAGAATATTCTGTATATTACTTTATCGTTTAATATGGTATCAAAATATTCCACTATTCAATGAACAAATTATGAAAAAATATTATTTTATGATTTAAGCCCAAAACGTTGCCATGGCAACCGCATATTTGACTTTTTTAAATCAAATTTAAAATCTGCAAAAAATGTGTTTCATTCCATATAAGGTTGTTTGAGTAAAAAAATAACCAGTATTAAGTTAAATTCAATTTGTTATTATATAACTTGATTTTGGTAAATTGTGAAAAGTTCTGGGGGTTAAAGGGTTAACCCTTTAAAAATAAGTAAGGGCTTTTCACATTGCACGTGTGTAATCCTGATTTAAAAATAGATTGCCATATTTGAAAGGTAAAAAAAAAAGAGGGAGGTGTCATCGCAACAAGATGATACACATTGTCTAAGTAGTACAATGTAAGTAATAGTTGGTGGTGGATTATCATCATTAACAAAGAATCATCAGTTTGGATTAATTAAAACAAATATAAATTCATATAATTGGAATATTTACTGGAGGGGCTACGTACAAGTAATTCGCCGAAGTGGGGTACGTGTGACCCGATTTTTGATCAATTGGGCGATTTCATTCATCTGGAAAAGGGTTTCACTCGCGTGTACAAATGTAAATGTACATCGAACAATTGCTAGTCAATTAAGTGTGTATGTTAATTCGATAGATTTCTTCTAAAACATTCAATCCAAAGTATAATATATGTAGTTATTAGTTGACACCCATGCCGATGGATCTATCTGAGATCTCAGCTGTTGCGTGAATGGTAAAGAAAGACTTCGCGCCATAATACGTCTCATTCATAATTTTGGCTCGCCGATTAGTGGGCGAGTCCAAGTTAGGCCAGAGCACATGATGTGTAGATGGTCTTACCCACTCTATTTTCTTAACTGGTCATATAATAAATATCATGGATCTTTCAGTTTTGTCGGAGAATGTAATAAATGGAACCAAAAAATAAAGTAATTCTAATTGAATTAAATTGAAGTTAAAATGTAAATACCCCCTCCCACCTACGGATTAGGATTTTCAAAATTCCCCATTTTTTGAATTCCTTGTCAAGATTTTTTTTGATGAAGCTGCCCACCTAACCCCCCCCCCCCCCCCCCCCCCCACACACACACACACACTTTCAAATAACGATGCTAAATGTACGTGTTTGAATATCCTTTCCTATATGGTTAGAAATAACAAAATGTCTTTGATTTTGCATCTAATATATAACAAATTCAATTTTCAATTTGGCTGTTTGAGATTATTCGATACATGTACATTCCTAAAATGATTTAAAATAATGAAATGATTTAATTTCCAGTGATATACAGGTACATGCACTCGATCGAAGAAAAACATTGAAATTGCTTTTAAACTCTGCACGTTCAGTTTAATAATTTATGATCCACAGCGAAAATTAAATTTCATTTCTTATAAGATAGCCTAATTGATACATGCATGCTTCCATTGAATAAATTTGGGTAGTCAGGCAAGCTTTTTGGAAAGCTATTGCTTGTATAATATTAAGGTCAGACGCGACCTACATGTATCTTCCATTTTTTCCTATCTCCACAATGTGAATTAAGATTTCCACTTTGTTATTTCATAATTACATTTTTATGTAATATGATTTTTTTGGTTTGAATATAAAGTGTTCATATTAAAATATATAGTATGACTTTACTTAATATAAGCATTCAAATGCATTTTGCGTGCTATTTTAAGGAAAGTTCGAAATATTCTAGCTCCAAAACGAGCCTGGTAATGTACTCTAAATTTTTTGGAATTAACAGGTTTAAATGTTAATAAATAAGGAATGAAATATCAAGGAAAATTATATAAAATTGAGGAACGTCTCGTCTGTCCTTAATTAAAATAATATAAATAGACATCATAAATCCCATATCAAACGACATATAACCACTTGAATCTGCGCGTCTTTTAATGAATTTATGAACAGCGGCAATTCTAAGGTAATGTTAGCTGCAACTTGTATGAAAAATTTCGGATGATACTCAATTTTTCCAGACGGAGAGCTACATATATGCAGCTAAGGTAACTAATAATGCTTCCGATGAAATACTTTGTTTAGTAATGCAAAGTTTTAAGAGAGCAATACTTATTTGTTTAAAAAATAACACCCTAATACTTCGCATTTCATTCGCTGTTTGTAGAACAAGCAGAACCAGTATCAGTTCGATCCCTACCATATGTACATTGTTCGAATTTAATAGCCCTTGCATTGCATTGCTTTGCATTGCTTTGCATGTACAAAATATCTTTTAAAAATTCAACACTGAAAGTGTTTATCTATATGGCTATTAATCTATATGTACATGTACACATAGCGTACACATGTGATTCAAAATACCCCAAACGGAAAAATTCACTTATTGAGTCTACATTTTATAGAATTTGCAAAAAATACATTGCGGGTCTGAATGTTTGTTAATGTGTCAATCTATCAATATACAGTTTGTTAATTATTTTCGATTGCTAAGGCAACATCGTTTTTGATGAACATTGAATAACATTTTTTCCATGCCATTATTTCTACGGAAGATAGCGAGTACAATTATAAAGCACAATTTATTTAATTATCTCTTTAATATTGTGTACTAGTATGTAATAAATAATTTATAAATTGCTGCCGAAGGTTGTTTGGTATTTTCGTTTGTAGATGCATTGCAAGTAAAAAAACGTGAAACGCGGGGCAAGTCATAATTAATATCCCTAATAACCGTTACTTAAAAATAGCGGCTTTGGATTCAAATATTATCGTATACGAATATTAAGTTCACTTTTTAAAATCATCTCCACGATGATAATATTATACCCATCGGAAATCAGTATTTTGTTTTGCTTCCCTCATGAAAAAAAATTTCTGAAAATTTCCTTAAATTCACTGAAATATATCTGAATCATATCTGAAAAATTGCTTACTACCATTTTGTGCCTCTGAACCAGTTCTGAACACATTTCAGCAATATTGCTGAACTGTCTGAAAAATCTGAATTGTTCTGAATTTGTCTGAAAAATCTGAACTGCTTTGAAAATTGCTGAAACAGTCTGAACGCTATCTGTATAGTGCTAAAACAGTCTGAACTACTCTGAATATTGCTGAAACAGTCTGAACTATTCTAAATATTGCTGAAATACTCATATTATAAGCATTACCATAATCCTAATGTAATTTTTGGTCTGAAACAATTGTTTAAAATCTGTTGGAATTTTGATGCTGATCAATTCTTATAAATATGAAATTTAATGCTATTTAAATGCTGAAATATGTCTGCAATTGAATACCGGCATTCCAAACTGATGCACTTTTCAGAAAAGAATTAAATTTCACCAATATTTCATTTAAATTAAACAAAAAAACTTAACAGATTATTTCAAATGGCGCTGAAAATGTGTGAATTCACGTATCAATGTGTACCATAATTTTTACTAATCTAATAATTAGCTCAAACATTTCAGAAGTTGCTACTATACCAATCAGAACTACAAACTGTTATAATGACAGTTATACTATTATAGCTCCTCTTTGTAACTTAGTTCTCTCTAGCAGATATACAAGTTAATACTACAGTATATAATTTGTTTCAGCGAGTGATTCTGCTTTATCTGTATTTACCTCGTTTATTTAGTGTGCAGGTTGAAACACAAAATTTCGTTTACGAGCGATTGGCATTGCTGTAGCAAAAAACTGATGAGCATTTAACAGACACGTAATAAAACTGTTTCTTGACATTTCCCAAAGGTCTATTTACAAAATCATTCATTTCTTATCTGCAAAAACACCTGCACTCAACCTGCAACTTCGCTCGGACTTTGAAGTGTCCGCCATTGTTAATGAGGCATCGAAGCAATTCGTCTCCGTTACATAACGCTCACTGAACTTCAATACATAAAAGTCATTCTATTACATCAAAACGAAGATTTTTTTTTATCAAAATTACACTATAAATTATAGCAACAAACTAGGATGCAAACGTTTTGTTTTCAATGTTACCAAAATAAAATAAAAAGAAATTAAACAAAAAATTGGGGAGGGGTGAAATTAACTAGTAACAACTTGAGTACTATTAAAAAATAACTAGTTTCTGACAGTTCTATGTCTGCTTTTAAAGCTATTTGATTCAATTTCCCAGGTGTTTATAATAGTTTTGCATATATTTAAACCAACTGTAAATGATTAACTTATTTTTAATCCGGAATTATATCGGATTATCATCGAGTTGTTTTGCATACACTACGTCATTTCCGCCCAATGATGACGCACTTTTGATGGGAGCTACAAGCAGACAGATTTGAAAATTCAAGGATTTATACATCAATTGATGTTTTATAGCGGGATATTTCTAAAAGAGGTAGGGTACACTATAAATTAAAAGCCATTAATTGATATATGGAGACATTTATTCATGTGATAAATGTTGTTTTTTTTGTATTTAAAGATAATTTAATGATTGAATAGTAAACAATGTTTTTGTAATCTACACACAAAATAACGATAATAAAGGTGAGAAAAAATTGGAATGTATATTTATATTGTACATGTATATTCTAATTTGCATGTATAAATTTGCATTAAAGGTTAATAAATCTCTTAATTAAAAAAAATAGCATTATGATTATCAGAAAACATGGAAAAATCTTGCATGTTAATAATTAAATCATAAATTCCTGTATTTCTGTTTCAGGATGGTAAAAAAATCAAACTGCACAAGAAGCATTAGGACATTTAAAGAAGTTTCAGGGAGAGGCAGATAAGTGATGTGGGAAAAATGTATATTTAGAAAAATATGAATAAATTTAATTTGCTTGAAAATCCTATTCATTTGTACTTCTTTTCATTTTTGATAGATTACAGAGGTAATAGAATAGTGCTGAAATAGTGATGAATATTCGCTGATAAGGTTCTGTAATATTGCTGAAAATTTTCTTAAAATATGCTGTTATTTTACTGAAAATTTGCTGCAATATTGCTGAAACAGCACTGAAATTGTGCTGAAGAATTATTGATTTGTTGCTGAATTGTGTCTTAAATACTGCTGAAACATTGCTGAGTAATTGCTGGAAAATTTTCTGAACTTTGCTGAATTCTGAAAACTGTCTGGAATGTTCCAAATTCAGACAGATTTCAGAATTGTATTATTTGCTGAAAAAATACTGAAATATTGCTGAAATTTTTGCTGATTTTTTGTTCAGCACTTTCTGAAATCTGTCTGGAATGTTCCAATTTCAGTCAGATTTCAGATATAGAATTCAGAAAAATTTCAGATAATATTCAGAACAAAATCAGCAAGAAATTCATATATGTTTCAGCAAAAAATTTACATGAGGGTTTAAAAGAAATGTTCTATCGGGAGCAATCCCGCGTTCGTTTAAATTGCCAGCGTACATTTGTCATGTCAGTAATACACATTGTGCTTTATATGACGGCCGTGTATACGTACTGTAGAAAAGTTGAGTTTAATTACCATGCATTCGAACCATTTTATTAACAAATCTCCAAGTACTGAAACAATTCAAAATGTCTCTGTTACAGTAACACAGTGGGGCGTTAAACATGTGTACGTCCAGCTCTACAAGCATATGCACTGTCGTCAAGGCGACGGCCTGAATACAGCTAGCAACTCTCTATCGATCGGTTACCTGAGTCTCGTAATGCATCTAAATATAGAAAGGGGCACAGTTATGAAACAAACAACAAAAATAAGGTCAAAGACGTTCATCTTTATGAAATGAATATGTATATATGAATAAAAACATTTGGGAATTTTATGTAGAATTATTTTTGCGCGCTGCATGTATCAGTGAGTGCATTACAAAAAGCCCTTTCATAACCTACCAAACGTGCGCACCCCCCAAAAAATGAACCAAACTGACAACAATTGTTTCTGCAAATACTGGCTATAAATTACGAAAACATTAAATTGAATACCACGGAAGGATTCAAAATTAATTTCTTTACAACTTTGCTTCAATAATGCATTAGAAATTTTTATTCCTTTACAAGTTATTGACAAGAAACTTTTGACGCATCTTACTCCCTAATTATAGGGGTCAGCCCCTTTTTCTGTATACCGAATGAAAGGTCTTGGTAAGACCAAGATCTTTTAAAATACAAGTTATAACAAATTTTTATCAGGTAGAAAACTAACACGGAAAATACGCGAATTTTTTTGAATTTTTTTCTTACCTTTGTTTCAACCTCTATACCACCCCTTTTATTTGCATTTAAATAATAAATAAAATACATCTCGCACAAATTCAATGTATTAGCTTCCAAACCAGCCCATCTTTGAGAATCTGTCAGTCATCGTTATAGCTAAACCCCCCTGGACAAAAGAAGTCGTTAAATTTTACTAAAAGGGGAATAACTCAAAATCGGATGGGGATTTTCCTCAACTAAAATATGCAACGACAACATCACGCGGCATGTTATCAGTCCTGAAAATTTCAAAACAATCGGTGAACAAACGAGCGAGATATTAAGGATCAAAGTTGGCGTCTAGAAGAAAAAAAAATAATAAGAAATTTGAAAAATTTTCAGAATAATAGTAAGGTCTTCCGTTGGAAACGGAAGACCTTAATTATGGTGCTAAATGACTGGTGAGTGCTGTCACCTGTCTTAATACCCACGCTCTAAATGTACATTGACCAGATTTGAGACATATTTATCAGTCTACCAAAATAAGTATTCCTGGGGCGGGCTTTGAACCAGGTCGACCCAGTGCCAAATTGACTATTCCTTTTTAATATAGTTGTTAAGGAACTGATTTGGTTGCTAAGGCATAAAACTGTATAGGTGGTTGCAAAGGAGAAATGATTTTTCAATTAAATCATTTATCATGTTTCTTTTTGTTGTAAAAAGTTTGAATGCAACAAAAAACAATTTTTTGCATTTTTTTGAAAAGGGGTGGGGGGGTTGCTATGGTGTAAAACTGGTTGCTGAGGACTTTTCCAGCTATATTGTCTTTTTTTATGCAAGTTATTTTCTTTCTATTATGACTATTCCTCTAAAAAGATCATTCTGCAAATGAATTTAGCTCTTTCATTCAAAATTTGAAAAAATGAAAATTAAGCAAAAATGTGATTTTTTAACACAATTTTCCCGATATTTTTATAAAAAGGCTTCTCTATTTTATTTATGACTTTGATAAAGATGCTCTTGGTCATTTGTATGCAACATACATTTTTTGCCTATTTTGTTGCAGAGTTGAAATATTCAATTTTATGTTAGAGGGCTATTTTAGAATTTGTTTATTTTCAAAAATGTCTCAAATATTGGTTACCATAGCAACCCAATAACCAAAACTATTTTTTCTAAAGTTTGTTAGTTTAGAAACTTTGTTTATGTAACATTAATCTACTTATAAATTGAAATGTGTTTAACAGTAGAAAATGCCAATAAAATATACATGAAAATCAAAGAAAATGAGTTCATTTTGGTATTATAAGCCGTTTCCATGGAAACTTCTGAAATCATTAATAAAGGTGACTTTAAATTATTCATATCCAAAAAAAACGATTAGTACAATTAGGATGGTCAATTTAGAATAGAAAAACGGGGGAATTTTTTTTTCAAGTTTCATAGCCAAGCTTGATGATTTGTGACACTCCCTCTTAAACACACTATTGTCGTTTACTGAATTTTATTTCATCAAATTAAATTAAGTACATGACGCGATGAAATGAAATTAAGTGCAGTAAAGACCCTAAGTCTAGTATAATCTTATTTAAATGTTAAGGTGTGTATAAATCGTGCCCAAACTACAAATTATAATGCTAAGAAATTGTTCAATGAAATATCCCATTATTAATTCATTTGATTACATGTATAAAATTTGAATGTACATGAATATGGTCAATGGTAAGTCTTTGCATAACAGCGAAACATTTTTGACAAATTTTCTTTGATCCAGTTTTCCTTAATACAATGCACATATATGTATTCTTTATGAAACGGGAAAAAGATTATTAATACTACATGTACATGTATTTTATAATTATAGCAATTACAATATACTTTCAAATCTCATTTATTCAGCGACTTCCGATGCTTAGTTCTTTTAAAGTTTTGAATATATTTTCAAAGCGTTATATGATTCATTTCAATCAGAAATCCAATACCTTGTTGCAAGACAGTTGCAATAAGAATTAAAGTTGCAATAGTATCAGTTCTTTGTACCATTGTCTCCTCAAGATTAATCACACCAGGTAATGCTGAAAGAAGGTGTTGGACTTGTAATTTCTAAAATAGTTTCGTGTTAATGTTTGTAAAAAATCCCTACTTTGGATTTTAATGTGTAGAGTTATCTCCCTTTGTTTTAAGAGTACAGTTTTCATAAGGCTCCTTATGAATAAGGGTACATTTAAGTAATTTATTCAGTGTATATGTAATGAATGGACAAATATAATTCATTCTAAATTCTTCTAAATTGTTAGTTTTGTTTCAAAAGGCATTGTATGCCTATCCATATCAGCCCTGTGTACTCTGAGTTAATCTACTTTGGTCAGCAAGTGCCATTTCCTGAAAATGTGTGAATGGTTCTATGTGATTATCTGCTTAATGTAAATGGATTAGCCACTGTATATTTATCTAAATACCTGATTTCTATAGCAAACTTAATGCAGAATTTTTTAAATATTTTTTCAAGCTCATAGCATGTGATTAAATGTTTCATTTTTGGCACTTTCTGAAAAATTTAGCCATATTTGGGGTATTTTTTTTAAAAATTTCCAAAAAATAGTTCCAGGTGTAAAAGAATTAAATCATCATTAGCATCATCATGTAGACATGTTAGGTTAATGAAAGTAATAGATTAATGAAACTTTTGACAAGTAAATAATGTTAAATGTAGCTTTTGAAATTTGAATATTGTGTGTAACGTGCTAGATTTTGCATGTTATTTCAGCCTTCCTGGACCAGATTTCAAAGGCCTATAACTCTGATGCAGAAAACACAATTCCCGCCAAATTTTACAGGGAGGTGTATTATGGGTATAAGTGTCTACCTACCAAGTTTCATCAAAATCAAAGAAGAATTGTGTAATTATTAGGTCACATACCACTAGTTTTACCCCGTGCTCATTGACCACGCAAGTAGTTCCATTCTAAAAATGTATGACGTATTATTTCAAAAATTCCTAGGGGTACTAAATGGTCGAATTTGGTTCCTTTTATGGCATGGATGGAAAGAAGAAGATTTGAAAAAAATACAGACAGGAAAAAATTTAGAAAAATTATCTTTACAGGCGCAATAGAAAGGGTGTAAAGAGGCCAATGTTTAAACAAATTCCAAAGTGAAAGTGAATTTTTCATGGTAGGGGTTATTTTAGGGGCCATATCTCATGCAGTCCCCTCTCGATTGATTTTCCTGTAGTTTGGATATGTTGTTGGACTAGTGTCATTCTATAGGTATGCTGTATTTGAACTCATTTGAGCGGGTGGAATTTTTTATTTGATTTCTTTTTGTATAAAGGAATAAGAGGGAAAAATAATTGTGGTCTGTGTCCAAACAAAGGTGTGAGAATTTAGAGAATCCCGATCCCGATCAACCTGGTTGCAGTCATTGGTGAAAAATGAATTGATATTGATAAGCCATTGATACTTTTAAACTCTTGTGTTCTTCAAATGTGTGTTTAAAAAATACAAACTGATTTAAAATGAGTATGCAATAAAAGTTATGTGCAATATTTTTAAACATAAAATTTGTAAAGAAGAAAAGAAATTGTAGACCACTGGGGGGAGGGGTTGGAGATGGGCCTCCAGTGCTCTGCATATTTTTTTAATATCTTTATAAAATTACACAATACATAAATTTAAAGTGAACTAGAAAACTGACCAGTCAGGAAGGGCCCTGCTATGACAATTAATATAGAAAAGTGAAAAAAAAAAAAACCTTTGAATTCCATCCTCTTTATATTAACAATGATGAAAAATAAATGCCCGGCATAAGATCGTAAAGAACTGCAATATACAGGATCTCATGATTTGTAGTTAGATATGATTTCCATCCAACAATTAAAGTGTTTTTTTCTTGAGCCTTAGTGAGTGGATAAAACACACAAGTTGGATAAAAATCATATTATACTACAAATCATATGAGATTCTATTTATCCCATGTTTTATACACCACAATCAATGTTTACACTGTTTATAAAACTCCCCATTATTTTACTTCATTATGCCTACTCAAATACCATTGTAAAGTCACAACTGTGGGATATCAAAAAAACATCCAATGAGTCATATCCACGGGATAAAGGGGGTTAACATGGGATGAAATAAAATACAAGTAATATTCATTATTACCTCAACTTCAAAACAAACATTAGTTGCAGACAAAGGTGTTCAGTAATCTTCACACGACAGATAGAGATAAGCCTCTAAATTTTCTGCAGCAGGCAAGATAATTATAATCCCAGGGGATTAATTGTTCTGCTGGCTCATCCTTTTCTTCTAAATTTACAATAAGATTTTTTTCCAGAAATGACAGAATGGGGCTATTATATCTGATTACTTGTTAAAATTAATAGCATTAAGGCAGAAAAAAATAAAATATATAATTAAAAAATAAAATAGTGAAAAAGGATATCTTAATATATACATGTATCTTGATTTCAGAATTCAATAAAATTATCATATATCATTGTGTACAGTATTTTAACCAAAATAAAGTATGAATATTATATTTTAAATCCATATTTCAAAGAATGTACACAATACTACACAATGTGTAGTACACATCATTCAAAATTGACCTTAACTTCAAAACAAAGTTCATTTGAAGACACAGGCAGTGCAGAATTAATCTCAATGTGACAGATAAATATAAAGCTTAGGATTTTCTTCCTGTGGAAGGTTAATTAATCGCAAAGGACAAATATTGCACAGCCTTCCATGTATACAATGGTAACATTCTCAGCAGTTATCTCTCTTTGCCCATTCATTCTTATGCATAGTTCAGGAATTTACCCCATCCCCGCGCTCCAAACCAGAAGACATAGAGAACCAAACTTAGCATCAAAATATGTATTTCTGCCTACTGAACTACCATACCAAATTTGAACTTGATTGGGCAACCGTAAAAAAAGTTATTAGAAAAAAGCAGAAAATTTGTGGACGGAAGAGTGAAAGATGGACGGACAGAAGGACGGACGGACAGAGTGATTACTATAGGGCACCCGAAATCCTTGCGGGGCCCTAATTAAATCTATAAAATACATACCATTACTCATTTAAATGGAGATTTATAAGACAAGGGGGATTATTCACATGCTGTCTGCACACACCTTCAGACATACAGTTGACACGCTGCATATTAATTCCATGTGGTTCAAGTGAGAGATGATCTGGGTTTATATATAACCGGTTGTGGAATAAATGTGAACAATCAAGACATGGAGGGGGAATAAATCTGAGTTTAATAATTAAAGACAAATTAGGGGGGGGGGGATAACTATGCCATTCCAGGTTAGGGAGTTTAACTTTTATCTGACCATATGACTTTGACCCCTGACCATTATGCCACAGTATACACTGGAGATTGGCAACTACATAGCTTTTTTCATGTATTTTCTTAGAGTATTTAGCCACAAAAGCATCCATGTTGATGAAGAAGATAAACAGGAAGCAGATAAAATAAAAACACACACCGTTGAATTTTATATTTCAGATAAAAAATTAAAAAATCAGATATTTTTGCTACTTACTCAATATAAAAGAAAGGTTCAAAATATTTTCCTCCAACCTCTCACAGTAGTCTCCGGCAGTGTAATTACAGCATGCAATACACCTCCCAGTCAGGTCATCACAGGTTTCTGTGTTTCCGTTACAGTCACATGCCCGACTCTGAAAATCCCCAGTATCCGGCCTCACACGTTGTAGATACACAGACACTGACCAGTCTGGGCATCACAAAGGTTGTCCCGAGATCCATACTCATGGCAGTTACAAGCTGTCAACATAAACAAATTAAAGTTCATTATGTGTTATTAATAGCATTAATCATTCACCTAAAGTAAAACTACACCAGGATTGTCTGTAAAAATTGAAGTAGAAGGAAGAAATAAAAAAGTAGAAGGGGGTCTCGAGGTTTAGCTTATGGCTAGATTGTGTTTGGAAAGCAAAAATAGCTGGGTAATTATGTCATTCTAGGTGGGAGCATTCCCCACCTCCCGTGTCTTAGAGACAACCCTGCTACATACAAGAAAATCTGTTTATATTCTATATTTGTCTATGTCACTTTAAGCATCAAAGATAGCTTTTCTACCGGTATACCTATGTTGGACAAGAATTCACTCTCTCTGTCAATAAGCACTCTTAGTGTTTAAGAATAGTTCATCATGCATAACATATCTACTGTTACAATGTTATAATTTTTAATACAAAGTTTTGTTCTTGTAATAGAGTTACCCCTCTTTGCTTATAAAGTAAACAGGTAAGCATGTAGTATGAGGACAGAAATAACTGGATTGGAGGACAAGCACCAGTTAACAGTGTATTTACATGTAAGCATCATTGTATATTGAAGAATCCATTGACAAGCTAATTAGATTGGTTACTACCTTGCATAAACTGATCAGATGTTTAATTACACCTGTTAGGAGCTTCAGTGTATATGTAACATTACATGTGTTACTGATCTAATTGTTTGCATCTCTAAAAATAATTATCTGCAATTAATTAATTACAGAAATTGTTAAAATTGTTTCATTGTCTGAAATTTTCATTAAAAATTAAGACTTTCACAAAATGGATTCTGTGTTTTCCTAAATGTTTTAAACTGATGTATATGTATTAAACACTATGTTTATTAAATAATCCAATGACAAGCTAATTAAATTGGTCACGCTACTTTCATAAACCGATGTCTAATCATACCTGAGCTTCAGTATATGTAACATTTGAACAATGAACTTTGAACTTTGACATGACTTACTGATCTATGATTGTTTGAATCTCTAAAAATAATTATCGTTAATTAATGTACATTACAGAAATCCTGTGAATTGTTTCACTGTCTGAAATTTTAGCTTAAAGTTAAGAGTTACAATTTATATGTGTTTTTCTCAATAACTTCAAAGGTTTAACAATTCTGAATAATATACCGTAAAACACGGTTATAGTGAACATGCTTGTAATGAATTGACGCTTACAGCGAAGTGATTTTCATTCCCTGTTAATTTATTGTATATGTTATGAACTTGACGGATATAACGAATTATGCTTATAACAAAGCAAAATCGCCCGTCCTTGGCACTTCGGAATCGTTATAACAGTGTTTTATCATATAATTTCACTATCACTTCGAAATAGTGAAAATCTGATTCAACTAAATTTTATATACTGTTCTAGGTACTTAGATATTTGTGCAAAAAACATGGTGTAAAAAGCATGGTGTGGAAAAACTCTAATATATACATTGATAAGATACTGCATGTGTATAAATGATGTAAGACATTGTATCAACTTCTTAGCTAAAGGAAGAAAAACTGAAGATTAACAATATGGTGATTTCCAGGAAAATTGAAACGATAAAAGTTTGAAAACATACCCATGAAACTATAGCTATATACTTAAAATTTTCAAAATAATCTTTGAAATCGTATATCATTTGAAAATAAATTTCTGTTATATGTAATAGAAAAGCCTCGGCTTCCATGTGTGGATCTAGAGGAGATCAGGGGGTTTAGATCCTCCTGAAAATTCTAAATTGCTACCTGTAAATTCATACAGTAATCTAAATTACCAAAATAGTCATCAGACCCCCCACCCCCCTCCACCAAATACAAAACTATGCCTCTGAAAACAAGAAATCTGTGAGCCAATGCTCACTAGTGATACCCCCGCTCTGATGTGAATATGCAAAATAAAGCAAAGTCGACATTTAACAGAAAGCTGGCATCCGATTGGTACAGAAATATATCCCACAATATGACATGCCTAAACAAATAGTGTGTTAAAATTTCAAGCATCTGCGATAAATAGCTGCTGAGAAATCTTTGACGAAAATTTGTTTGAAAATTTTGGCTAAAATAAACAAAGAACTCATTTAACAGGAAGATGACGCCCGATTGGTACAAAAATATATCCCTCGATATGGCATGCCTTAACAAACACTGTGTAAAAATTTCAAGCATCTGCGATAAATAGCTGCTGAGAAATCTTTGACGAAAATTTGTTAGAAAATTTTGGCAAAAAATAAACAAAGTAGCCTTTTAACAGGAAGTTGAAACCCGATTGGTACAGAAATATATCCCACCATATGGCATGCCTAAACAAATAGTGTGTTAAAATTTTAATCATCTGCGATAAATAGTTGCTGAGATTTCTTTGACGAAAATTTGTTTGAAAATTTTGGCAAAAAATAAACAAAGTCGTCATTTAACAGGAAGTTGACGTCTGATTGGTACAAAAATACATCCCACGATATAGCATGCCTATACAAATACTGTGTAAAAATTTCAAGCATCTGCGATAAACAGTTGCTGAGAAATCTTTGACGAAAATTTGTTTGAAAATTTTGCTTAAAAAATAAGCAAAGTCGTCATTTAACAGGAAGTTGACGTCCGATTGGTATAAAAATATATCCCACCATATGGCATGCCTATACAAACACTGTGTAAAAATTTCAAGCATCTGCGATAAACAGTTGCTGAGAAATCTTTGACGAAAATTTGTTTGAAAATTTTGGTTAAAAAATAAGCAACGTCGTCATTTAACAGGAAGTTGACGTCCGATTGGTACAAAAATATATCCCACGATATGGCATGCCTTAACAAACGCTGTGTTAAAATTTCAAGCATCTGCGATAAGTAGTTGCTGAGATAAATGCGACAGAAATTTTTGTTACGGACGGACAGACAGACGGACAGACGGACACACAAGGGTAAAACAGTATACCCCCTCTCCTTCGGAGCGGGGGTATAATTACACTCGTAAATTAAAATGTACATCAATCAAGGAAAACAAACCATAGAAATCCAGAGTTGTTCAGTGTGGAGAATTTAGACCACTGTATAAATCCAGATTGCTCAGGTCTTCAAGATTAAGGAAATTGTTTTGTTCAAGGAAAACAAATCCACTTTTACCAGTTGTACCTGCAAGATTAACAGAAATTAGATCAGCAATTACATTTTTTCAACTACATGTACCTGGTATTATATGATATAAGTATTATGACACATGTACTAGTCTTGTTTCTAAAATAAAATGTTTCATAGAAACACAAGAATGTATTAATTCTTGTGTACAGTATAAATACAAATACAAGTTCAGCCTTGGTGGCTAGTCAGTTGCATTTCTATGTCAAAATTAAGCAACCAGTTTTTAACAAAATATGTCACCCAAAATGACTGTAGCTTTGAATAAAGAATTTGAAAAAAAAAAAAGAATTTCATTCTTTATACAGTACTTCATGTCAAGTGACCGTAGTTTCAAGTACAATTACCTATAGCCTGTCCCAAGAAATTTTTGCCGCATATTTCCTTAAATTATTCAATATTTATAATAACCTCTCGGTTCAGACAATATTACCTACTTATTAGGTTTGTTACTGACTGTTTAAAGAAATTTGTGGGGTCGGTAAAGTCCATAGAAGGCTCGGCTCCGCCTCGCTTTCTATGGACTTTACCGACCCCACAAATTTCTTTAAACAGTCAGTAACAAACCTAATAAGTGTTTTGTTTTGTCGAGGACCTAAAGTTTGATATGTAAACAAACGTTTGTGTAGAAAATCAGTTCAAATAACGTTACGTCCGCCATGTTGCCCTATAAATTTTGACGCTTGCCTTTTAAAGAAATTTGTAAGGCAGCCACGTGACGCGTTTCATCCAATGACGTCGCAACATTCTAGTCCGAGGCAAAACAATGTTCATTTAATAGTATGAAAAAAATCCCAAGATCTCCCCTTTGAAACATCCCCTCTATGTTGTCGGGTATCAATATACAGCTAAACATAAAAAGTCTACGGGGATTTTCCATTGCCAAGGAAATGAAGATGCCCGGATGATAACGTTGAAAAATTGCGCGAGGTGTCCTGAGTACTTCCGAATGGAGAAAAGATGTTAACATTCCCCATTATAAATCTCCGTAGGAAATCTGTTTTCGTTCCTGTGAATTTCTACGAGAGAAAAATGATAATGTGTGAATGAAGTTATCTTGGGAATTTTCCCTTTCATCTATTTTAATTGCACTTCTGTCACAGGTATGTGTATTTTTATTAAAAATCGTTCAAATATGCAACATGAATATCTTGGGACCGACTATAACAAAAATCTTGAAGTCTAATACTGTGTTATAGAAGAGGAGGATGGACCACAACTAGGCTCGAACCCAGGACCCTTGAGTTTAAAATCAATGCTCAGCCAAATGAGCTTAATGGTTAACCCACTAGCTAGTGCTAGTAGGAGCGAGGCAGTACTGAGCCTTATATTACACACTATTACCACTGTCAATTTCATGTGTCCTGTGAATGAAATAAAATTTGTAGCACATCAAATTCTGCTCAATTCATTCTAATTGGCAATCTGTAAAAATACATCTGTACATTTTGATCTCTTTATCAGGTCCAGCACAATTTTCTTAATAAAGCTTTTTATATGCAGTTTTTTCACAAGAATGTTAATTATCAAAAATATACAAAAAATCGCAAGTTAATTACCACTCATATTCAACCATGGACCATTAATAAAACAACTGTAATTAACATTAGTTTTATAAATTAACATTGCTGCTTTTGAACTCTTTTAAGCAAAAATATATTTCCGTTGTTTGGGTAACTGTCCACCACCTTATGTGCACTGATGCATGGATAAGTATGATTTTTTTTACATTGTGCTGAATTATCACCATTCAATTATCTTGTTTGCCATAACTGACCATCTTTGTACTTTATTCAAGAAGTAACTGCATGTGTGGTCATGAATAAATTGTAATCTTGACATGGCATGCATTGTTTACATAACAGTTTAAAGTTGAAAACTATCACTGCACTAAAGTGTGCTTTTGTATACATGCTGAAAAGAATACAAATTTATGAAAATTGTATGATTTAATGATAAAATAGCTGAACATCTAAATAAATGCATCTTTGGAAGCCAGGGGTTTACGATGCACTCTTCTCCTCTACAACCATTTGATATAAATGGGACTGATAATCTAAGTTCTCACTACGACAGAGAATTATTACAAACCGTACAATTGCGATTATTGTCATATTGTCCTTGCCTTTTCCTTGTAGACATTTTTAATCCAGACATCAAAAAACAAACACCAAAGTCAAGCTAGCACGCACTAACTTCAACGCACTAACTCCGTTCTAAATATGCTTATCGACTAGTTTTTCGATCCCGACGGGAAAATATCCCTCGGTAAATAGGCGCAAGGCGCCTAAACTAGGACTTGTGACAATTAGGTGACCCCGGATTCCTGAGGGTGGGGGTCCTGCCCGGGGATGACTGGTCTCAGAACCTTCAATAATTATGCCGTTCTTGGCGCCACGGCCCCCTGAATAATCGTTATAATTACTATATTATCATATTATATAGGGACATAAACAAGGCGCAGGGCGCCTAAACTAGGACTTGTGACAATTAGGTGACCCCGGATTCCCCGGGCAGGACCCCCACCCTCAGGAATCCGGGGTCACCTAATTGTCACAAGTCCTAGTTTAGGCGCCCTGCGCCTTGTTTATGTCCCTATATAATATGATAATATAGTTATTATAACGATTATTCAGGGGGCCGTGGCGCCAAGAACGGCATAATTATTGAAGGTTCTGAGACCAGTCACCCCCGGGCAGGACCCCCACCCTCAGGAATCCGGGGTCACCTAATTGTCACAAGTCCTAGTTTAGGCGCCTTGCGCCTATTTACCGAGGGATATTTTCCCGTCGGGATCGAAAAACTAGTCGATAAGCATATTTAGAACGGAGTTAGTGCGTTGAAGTTAGTGCGTGCTAGCTTGACTTTGGTAAAACAAACACGAACAATTTGTCGATGCCACCTAATTTAAGTTAATAAAAGTCCGAACCCGATCATAATTCACTTTTCTCATGCAATGTGTAATGTATTGTACAATAATGTTTCACTCTCAATAAATATCAATTGACTTTCTTTCAAATCTACACACCTATAATAGCGGACAAAGACATCGGACCTTCCACCAACCCCCGGAAATTTTTGTTGAATGCAGGACCACACTTTGATTCATTCTATATAAAGCAGTGTATTTGTTGATTTAGATTGTTTAAACATGCATAATACCTACACTTTGTCTACAAATATTTACTTTTATTGCATGTATTTATACAGATTTCTGATACTCATATTGATATTATAGTGCTTAAACGCGGAACGAAAAACATAACGGAAAATATCAGATCACGTTAATCATTGAGATAGGATATAAACGTTAACTGGACAGAAACAAAGTAATCTGTACGTCAAGTTGTTCATACCTGACGAATTTTCATCATCTAAAAAGTGTGTGTGTGGGGGTCGGGGTGGGGGGTGGGGGTGGGAGTCCTTTAAAACTATAAGTTTTCTATTTAAAGAATGTTTCATGGGGAAAGAAGTAGATAGGGTAGCGCCCCCCCCCCCCCCACCCCGATGCTTTGTGCCTGATGAAAATAAACTTTGTTTATTCAAGGTAGAGGTCAGAAGAATTAAACTTTAGACGTGTTCAATAGAGCAAGTGCTCGCAAGCGCTCGCCAAAATTCCCCCTAGTTTTGGCGATCGACCGTGAGGACTCGGTCTGCTGAACACGTCTCAGATCTCTATCTATATTTACAACCAGGAAGTAAATTACACAAGTCTCGTATTCTCCCAGGTGTCTTCCGAGCGATAATGGCTGAAGTAATTTTAAGGTCACATTGATGGTAAGTTAGAATAATTGTATCTATATCTAATGATGGCAAATAGGTGACATATTCCCTAACATAATAGTGAGATAGTGTTTTTCTTCAAGATTACCAGATTATTAAGTCGATCAACAACGGACGATTTTACATGCAAGTTATCATTATATAAAACGAAAGTTGTGGCCATTTTTTAACATACATGTAGTATACACCCCCATCATACGGTTTTTCCCACCGCGGAGGACACTTCGGAGTTCCAAACGCAGAGCAGTAGTAAGTTGCCACGGAAAAGATAGGGTCTTAATTTTCCTTTAAACTTACCAATAAATTTTGTTTACCGGTAATTCAAATTTCTTTTAGATCTATATAAAAAAAGAAATGATTTATGTTTTTTATTTATATGTGTATATTATAGTCCATATTTGATTTGTAAAGCGATGCTACCATGCACAGATGTACACGTAAGTGTGGTAGGGGCGGGTTGGGATTGGGAAGCCCTTGAAAATATTAAATTTATTTCAAATACTTCCCCATCACCAAACAAACGATTATCTCTCTGACCCTCCAAAAAAGGCTGGATCAGCGCATGATTATATGTACATTGCTAAATTTAGTTTATTGAATTTTTGTTAAACACTAGAGATGAATAGTTTGAAGATTGTGGGATGATAAGAAATGGATAAATCAAATCCTTAATTACATCAAATTGTGACCTATACTGTATAGTTAAATGTAAAAATTCCTCAATCAAATTAGATTGAAAATGCCTATGCTATATGACTGCACTTATGTTTGTATATAGTGTTTTTTGTGTGTGTGTGTATATATATTGGGGGGGGGGGGGGGGTAAATTAATGACTTCTTCATAATTTTTAATTTTAATAGCAAAAACAAATGCCACATTTTCCTTCAACTAATACTTTTCTCATTTCAGATGGCATTATCTGAGTCCCAAATACCACCTGACGCCCAGCATTATTTGGTGTGTGGCACTGAAGACTGTAAGAAGAACTGCCAGTTTTACTGCAATGACTGTCACCAACCAATGTGTGAACAATGCAGAAATGAACATCAGAAAAATAAGAAAACCAAGAACCATGAAGTGGTCCCTTATAAGTTACGTAAACGTCAACTTCCTGTAGAGAAATGCAAGATCCACCCCACAAAAGAAATCGATCTTCTCTGTGGGGAATGCCAGATTCCCATTTGTTCTAAATGCTCAGGCACCAAAGAACACCGCGGCCATTGGTTTACCAACCTAGAAATAGTCTTTGCTGAAAAGGTTTCGATTTATAACAAAGAAATTGCCACCATTCGAAGCTATTTTGAGCCTACTTCTCAAGATCTGAAAAAGGAAATTGCAGGAGATGTCACAGAAATAAAGAAGATCATGGAGGGTATAAGAACGTCCATGAAGGCTGAAGCTGAGTCTGTGAAGAAGCTGGTAGACACAGTCACATCAGATAAAATAGAACAAGTCGACAAAATAGAACAGTCATTATTGAAAACATTAAACGACCAAAACCAACAAATAGATGACTACATCAACTATCTCAATGATTTAATCGAAACATTTTATGGTTACCTATCTCCCTCAAACATAGAACAATTAACATTTGCCCTCAAATCAGAGAACTTTGTCATAAGACCAATACCAGAGACATCCAAACCAGTCCCACCCGTATTTACTGCTGGTCAATACAGCAAGGAAGATATCGCCAAACTACTGGGTAGAATAAGTGTTCCTAAAACTAAACCAGAGAACAGAAAAATAAAACCCATGAAGACTGTGTTAACACAGATGAAACCTACAGGGAAACAGAGGAAACAAGACAGAGAGAAATCTGACGTGAAACAAACACTGTCTCTGTCTTCCTCTGTCACCAAGGTCAGGGAGTACACAGTACCAGGTGTTAGACGTGTACATCATATATCACTGGGTAAATCAGGCAGACTCTGGGTCAGTGATTGGAAGGGTAGCCTTGTCCAACAGATCTACAGGGGAATCAGCTACAGAAGATAAAAATCAGTGGTGGAATATTTGACGGCTACCACACAGTCACACAGGACGGGGATCTGATCTATACAGACCAAGACAACAAAGTCATCAATAGGATAACATCGGATAATACAATCACTAAATTCATTAAAACAGGAGACTGGGAACCTATCAGCATACACTCCTCCCACATCAACGGGGACCTACTGGTGGGGATGGCAAAGAATGAAGAGGGACGTAAAGTCACCAGGTATAACAAGACAGGGACAGAAATACAGAACATACAGAGAGACAACAAAGGACAGCCACTGTATAGTGACCCATACTACATCACAGAAAACATGAATGGTGATGTCTGTGTATCAGACCGTGACAAATATGCTGTAGTGGTGGTGGATAAATCAGGACAACACAGGTTCTCTTACACAGGTCAGAGGTCATTGTTTTATAATCTCTTTCGCTCAGCCCATTTGCATCCCTGTGGAATATGTACTGATGTACTCGGTCACATCCTGGTGTGTGATGATATGTATAAAACAGTTCATCTTCTGGATCAGGACGGTCATTTCTTGTCTCTACTACTCACAAAAAAACAAGGGATAGAGGATCCCTATAGTGTGTGTGTGGATGATGAGAACAATCTCTGGGTGGGACAAGGTTTCACCAACACAGTGAGAGTGTACAAGTATCTACAGTGAACATTATATATCCATACATCCTTTAGGTATTGTGTGTTTATGTTACTATAACATCATGTTAGTGCACAATAACTGATATTTACATGCACAGTACTTATTATAATACATACAATGACTCATGTATAACCCTGTGTGCTATTCTCTAATATTGGTACATGGATTATTGTTCATTGCTGGAGAATTGACAAATAAATATATAAACTGATACATGTATAAAGAATATTCATTTTTAGCAATTAGAAACTGCTTACTTCAATCTTGACAAAAGCTAATGATTGTATTTAAACTTATTCCACTATTAACCAATGCACGCAACATGAGATGACAATAAAAAAAAACACTTGTAGAAAAATGTGAATTTATTTTGAGGTAAAATTTTCTTTTGAACACATCTGTTTGTAAGCGATGAGATAAGAAAACTAAATACATGACATTGTATCATATTTCTATAGAAAAGGGGGGGGGGTGTTTACACAAATTCTGTAAGTACTGGGGTTTTACTACCGTAGGGTATTATTACCATGTCTGTTGATTTCAACTAAGCTCCAGAAGTATACAAGATGGACATCCATCATTTGCAAATCAAACATTTAAAATTATTCGTTTTTGAAATAAAACAAATGTATAACACAATCTGGATACCTTTGATATACAAGTTTTATTCTTACGTGTAATATTGTTTAAAAAATGCAATCTTTTCACGAAACCAAATCATTTCCACCTTTCTAAAAATTCAACCTTATTCTAATTAAATCGGAGTATATATATGATCAATTACCTAATGATCGTCATTTCAATAGTTGTAATCTGTTAACATGGAACAACAATATACAGAGAATCATTGGTGGAAAGATGGATTGATAAACACAAAAAATAGCTAGGGTGGGGGCATACGCTGTCGCTACTTGAAATTGGGGGAGGAAGGAGTTTTGTGCAAAAACAGACAGCTTGAATCTCTGGGAGACTCTTTCCATCAGAGTTCTAATTGCTGGTGCATTAATACTTCTATGAGATCTCGGACGTTTGTAAAATCAAAGAGAAATGATATTTTACCTATCATTGTATTGATTATTACCCCAATAGTATAAAAATCAAAAATAATTTGCATTCAACCTCGACAACAACTTTTTTAACAACCTTGTACAATGCCCCCAGTAAATGTTTTCCTATATACATGGTTGCTTCGTAAAAAGAAATATCAGGATTTGCAAGTTTTGTATTTTCTACAATTATAGCACCATATGAAACATACATGAACATCTACAACCTCTAATATCCTTTTGTATACATTGAAAAAATATGTTAGAAAGCATATAAAAGTTAATATTGTGACAGGCAATATTTGATAAAATTGTGTATGCTACAGTGTGAAAAGAAATGATTTATATCTAATTCATTTTGGTTGATGGTTAATAAAATAAAGCAAAGGATGTGAATCAATAGAAATCATTATATGATGCAATATATAGGTATATCAGATCAATTGACCCTGGTCAATGTATCCATGGAAACCAAACCTTAATGTATTATGCCCTATATCAACTTGCCACTTACTCCTTTATCAAACCATATCTTATCACCAGCAAAAGTTTAAGAAATCCATTTTTCTTGGTTTTTGAATAAAGTCTGCCCATGTTTCAGAAAAAGGGGTGAAGGTAAATATCTTATAGCTCCCAAACCAGCCTTTAGTTCTAATATCCAGATTTTATTTTCAAGGGGGGGGGGTGAATTTAGAACAGAGATTAAATTACACTAAAATAGAAATTTTCTCCACATAATTCGTGACATTCAATTTGGTTAAAGATAAATGAAAAAGAAATAGAAAAGACCACACAACTTGACTCCAGTGTATAATTTGACAAATTTGATCTTTAGCAGTGCAACATCACAGAGGTTATTATAAATGAGCATTATATGTGAGGAAACAAGAGACTTATTACACAACATGGCAGAAACACACTGAATGTCACCAAAAAATAATGTGTATGACTTCACGTATAACGGTTATTTTACAAAAGGAACACACGCATGCTTATAACATAAGAAAGGGGCTCTTGCTGCAAGGTGAAAAATTACAGCCCAATCACCTGCTATTCCAAAGTACATTCATAAAAAAGTGGATCAAACTTTCATAAAGAACTGTAAAATACACGTATATAAAGCTAATAATATACAGTTAACAAATAACAAATCTTGCATATTCACAGTCACTGGTTCATCATCATTCATGCCTAGTTTTGGTCATGTGATCAATTTGAACCTAATAGAGGGCAAAGGTCATCAAAGTGAAAGTAGCCATTGTCATATACTTGACAACATCAGCTGTATGAAAAGGGCCAATACATAATGTATAATAAATGTACATTTATATACACATGATCTTGAGAGGAAAAGGAGAGAAAATGTCCATCATAAACAATGAACAATGTAAACTACTGTACATAGTAATTCCTTCAATTCCTACCACAGTTTCTCTCCAAGATCATTTGGAGCATACAATAGAATACATAGATGGTATCACAGGCTACGACTACAACAGATAATGCTGACCACACATGTATAATACTTTCTCCAGTAGAAATCATATCTTGAAATAACATGTGAATTGTCTGACCACTGTCTAACTACTGGCACACCGAGTGGTCCCATACAATGCTAGCTGTCCTTATACACTCCATGCTAAGTCATCAAATCACTGAGTAACAGGATATTGTTCTTATGTTTTACAGTTGTATTTTTTAAATTTATTTTGAAGTTGGTTTAATTGCCGCCTTAAAAATTAAATAAAGAAAAATGGTGTGTTTCTAAACCATTTACATTTCAAATTACAAAAAAATGTCTGCATCAAGAGGGTAGTTCCTAATTCAATACATGTACTGACCTCTTCTGCCCTCAGGGCCAGTTTGTTGGCCTTCTGGGCTGCCATCTCAGCATTGTCCACTCTCTGTTCGTTCTCAATGTATTTCTCCTTAAGCTCCTGTAGCCTGGCCATCAGGTAGCCCAATGATGTCAGGGACTGGTTGGATTTGTCAGTGGCTGCAGCTGTCTCAGACTCAATATGAAACACCAATACATGTTTGCTTATATTTACATTCCTATTCTATTTTTAGCCGGGCTCTGCTGAAAGCAGAGTCCTGGCTATAGGCAGGGAAATCGCAAATGTTACTATAAATAGCACAAGTAAACAAAAAACCAAACAGCGTCAAGGTAAAGTTTCCGCTATACCAAATAGTTACACAAAGAGCCACGTTTTGTCAAAAGTGTTGGCATTTTGTTTCTTTTTCTTAAATTTCGAATGAATTGTCTATCTTTTTTAGTTTTCTTATTAATAACGTGTTTTTAAAACATTACTATGCATTTTGGACACATACAATGCACATGAATTTCCATGAACTACTTTGCTGCACGATGAAGAAATGGGGTTTGAATATATAATGCTTGTTGCAAAATTCAAGGCAGCAACTGTTGAACTTTTTAACTTCTACTATAGACAGACATATTTTTTGTTTATAGCCACTTACAAAATTTGGTCGCTCTCTGATGCTTTGCCGACATTAAAAGCAAGAAAGAGAGAGATGTTCAGTCTTTACTACACAATATGCATAAATACACACCAAAAGAGCCCGGCTTTCAGTACTTCAGTACTTTGATTTTAAAAAGCATCTTCAAGCTCCTCCTCTCAGGTAATTTCTCTCTTGATGAAAACATTTTATTTTAGTCTGGGATACATAAATCCTGTTAAAGGAGAAATTATAAATGTACAGAATGTCAGTATTAAGAAAACAATGTTGAAGAAACGACTTTATATGCAGAATAAAGATGAATGTAAAATGAGTAAATAACTCATAGAGATTACCTGAGTGAGATCCTAGCTGTTCTGCGTCTCCGATGTCTTTATCGGCCTGTGCAATGGCCACTTGGGCAGCTTGTTGGGCGTCAGTAGCCCCTTTCAGGTTGGCCTGTACATCCTCTGCCTTCTCTAGAATGGATTTGGCATCCGCCCTTACAAAGTGATCAAAATAGGTATACATTGTAGGTATAGAACATATAGTACTAGAAAATTTGATTTCTTCCCATTAATCATAAGCTAGTTTACACACATAACATTCCATTTCCAACAGCCTCTTCTTTTAACAGATTATATAGACAATTATAAGAATATCACAAGCTGTTCAAAATAGAGAACTCACTCTGCTGTTTCTGCTCGCTCTTTGAGTCCTTTGGCTTGGGCGAGATCACTGCTTGTCTCAGCCAGAATGTCATCAATGTTCTGAAGGCCCTGTATGGTGATGTTTATCTTCTGGGCAAGATCTAGAATCTGATTGGGTGTCAGGGATATGCTCATAGCCAGCACTTCCTCTGCAATCTGTAGCAGGAAATTATCAAAATTATTTTTTTTTTCATATATTTACTCGTTTATGTGTTGTAGACTATTTTAATTTTTGGTTAAGAAAGAAAGAGCTAACTTGTTGGGTTTATATATAATTTATCAAGCTTAACTCAGGTAAACATGGAAAGACACACTTGATGAAATTAGTGAAATAACAGAGACTTGTTATTTTTCAAGCAATGGAAACACATTCAGTACACATAATTAAGATAGAATCTCAATTGCTTTAAATTTGTTAACAACTTATATCAACTTTTTTTCAAAAACATCAAAAAAAAATGTAATTATATATATAAATATATATATATACAACTTTAAAAATCATAAAAAGCAAAATCTTGCTGACAACAACAGATGCTGTCAGTGTTGACTCACAGATTTGATATCAATAGGGGTGGCACCATCTGCTGACAGGAATCCCGAGATCCTGACAAACATATCCTGGAGGGCTGTGCGAGCGTACTCGGTCTGGTTCTTGGCTTTGAGTGCCTCATTGTAAGCCATCTGAGCCTCGTCCTTGCCCATCTCTGCCCCTCTCTGAGAGTTCTGTAGCTGTTTGATGACATACAACCAAAATAAGATAAACAGTGTATATCATACAGAAAATCATTTATTTACAAACAAAACAATTCTTAAACTGATATTTTCTCTTTTTCTGCATGTATAAGATCATCTCTCTCTTTTCTCCATGTGTAATACCATTTCTCTCTTTTTCTGTCTTATTAACCTTCTGTAAGAGTTCTGTTGCATTCCTCTCCTTGATCTCCAGCAGTTCCTCTGCCTGGCGGGCTAGGTCCAGGGCGTTCTCTGCTTTTTTTACCGTTCCGTCTCCACAGCTCTGTTCTCCACCACACACTCCACATCCAACTCCTCCACACACAGAGTGGCAGGGCTCTCCAAGCTTGTCACACACCTGTATCAAAGTAAGACTTTAGCTAAGCTTGATTTCCAGTACATTAATAAAGATAGGTTAATTGGTCACTGCATAGCAAATTTATTTCAACTTCAAGGTCTGTAGTTTTCAATTTATCTTTATATGTACAGGTACTGAGAGGGAGCTCATAAATGATACAACCAACCTGCTTCCCCTACAACCCGACTTCTTTTTTTTTTAATTATTCATTTTTCCTGACCTTGAAGTTGTCAATATGACCTTAAGTAAGGGTTTGTCATATTTTCAGGACAGTTTCTGTATTCTGATAACATTCTGAATTGCCCAATTGACTTTGGTCATATGCAAATGTTTTGTCAAAAAGATCTTACCATTTCATTGATGTCTGTTATTGTCTCCGAGGCCATTAATCTGATCCGTGACTTCCTTCAGATTTTTACTGTTCTCAGCTACTTTTCTATCAAACTCCTGATGCTGACTTTCCACCATTGCATTCACTTCTTTTTTCGTTGTCTCTGACTGCTTTAAGATTATGTCAGTTGCATCCACTTTTCTCTGAGCTGCCATTGATACTTCCTGGGCCTTCTTTGTCAAGTTGAATGCACCTGGAAAACACAATTATAATTTTTTATCAGGTTTATCTTTAACACTTAATAAATACCCTGACAATGAACTTGATGTAAACAACAGAATAACAATAACTGATTGAGCCATTTTTCTTAAAAAAAATAGGCCAAAAATTTGGACAGATAGTTTATATATACCCATTTACTTTTTCATGGTTAGCATGTAATTTTACACAGAAAATATTCACAGAGGTATAATAATTTATAATATCTATAATAGTATCTTTCAATGAAAAGGGGAGATGTTTAATTTAACTTTTCAATACAGTTGCAAATTCAGTAAAGATTCTATTCAACTATAGATTAAAAAAGAAAATCTACCCCTCCCCTCCCCTTGTCAAAACCTTACCCTCCACATCCTGGGCCTGGACATTGGTGGCATTTCTCTTCAGGTTCTCTATTTTCTGTTTGAGTTTGTCAACACCCATCTGTAGGGCTCTGATGTCATTGTTGCCCTGTCTGATACTATTGGATCTTACATCTATTTCCTCCTTTGTCCTCTCTAAATCTGTGTAGCTGATATTCAGAGATTCCCTGTCAACCAAATAAAAAATCAAACATCTGACATCTGAAGATCTGAATCAATTGCAAAATTCCTCTTGTAAATACTTATGACAAACTAACATTAACAGTAAACATATAATTTTGATTTTTATGCTTTACGTATTACCAGTGAGTAATACTGACCTGAGTTGTTTGAGATTCATCTCGATGTCTCTGATGTCATTAGAGGACACATTTTCATTGCGGATGATGTTTCGGATTTCCTGGATGTTGTTCTCCATTTCAGCAAACTCTTTCTCAAATGCCTTCTCTACTCCTGTAGCCTTGATCTTCAGAGCCTCATTGACCAAATACTGGGTTTGATCTTTGTTTGGAAAAAGACATGATATATCAAAATTTTGTTAAACAGAAATTAGCCAACCTTTTTTCAAATGATCAGTCTTTCATCAATTTATAAATTGACATTATATAATGGATGAATTGAATGTTTAAGATTTGGGGTGGGACTATACCTCTGAGATCCCTAATAACTCTGTCCCAGTTATCAAAGCACTCCCCACAGGGTTTACAGTTAGGTAGTTCCCCGGTGGTGCCTCTGTCACAGCAGTCACACTTGTAGCCACTGATCCCAGTCAGACACACACACTGTCCAGTTCGGCGGTCACACTGCATGTCAGCTGACCCCTGGCCATTACAGTCAAAGGCTGAAGGAAGAGACAAAAGAGGAAACAGATGAAAAAAACAATTAATGCAAAACATGAACGATTTACATTGGCTCAGAATAACACTTTTATAAAAGTACACAAATTCTAATTGTTTAACGTAATACAAGAACAGTATTGAAAACAGAAATACAGCTAGATTTTTCAAGTACCCCAGGGATAACCTTAAAAAATAGAGACATTCTACCAATAGCCACTAAGATTTTAAAAAACCATCAAATCAAGGTAATTCCCCTTTGATAACTTTTTTTCATTCTCATCTGTACACTGGACTTTGGGGTCGCCCCAGTACAGGTCCTCACACTGACTGCAGTCCCTGCCACCCCTCTCCTGTTGACAGTCACACTGGCCATCAAACTGAAATCCAAGCAGGTTATGGCATACAGTTTCTAAAAATTTACTCAAATACAAATCATAAAATCTATTTTTTTGGCTGCTTTTAGCACATTTACATACTGTAGATTCCTAATATACACAAGAAGTAATATCAGTTTAAAAATCGCGAGAAGCACTCTTCACAGGTTCTAAAATCGCACTATTATTTTAAAGTTGTGAACCATAAGAAATGAGGATAAAAGTTCTACATAGGCGATTCTAACGATTTGATACAAAACAGCCTTATCGCGGAAAAAAGTATTTGTGTAAAATAAGAAATCTACAGTAGATATTGAGTCTTAGTTTACTTCTTATTATCTGAGAGAGGGGTTTAGAGAGAATCAATTCTTACCTGATTACATGTAATTCCAAGAGACCCCTCAGGGTCACATCCGCAGGCCGAGCAGCCCTCCCCACTGGTGATGTTCCAGTAGCCAGCCAGACAGACATCACACCTTAGTCCGGTCACATTTGGGAGACATGGGAACTGCCCTGTCTCTCTATCACATGACCCAGCTGACCTGTCTGTACCATAGGGGTCACATACACACTCGGCTAAACAAAATAATGGATCAAACTCTGTTTTTGAAATTGTCCTTCTTTACACTAAAAAATATTAATAAAGTCTTCAATTTAAATAATCAAACCGTAACCAGAATTCAAAATAAACTTATCTGAATAATATTTTTCTATTGTTTCAGTTAAAACAGATTAAATACCCATAATTATGACCATTAACCCACAAATTCCCTTACCCACACAGCTCTGGGTGGTTGCGTCCCCATCGTATCCAGGCTTCCCAAACAAAAACTTTTCTTAAGAAATCATATCAAAATCACTTAAAAATCATATCAAACTCACAAATTCATGATTTTGTTCTATGATTGAGACATGATCCATTAAATGAATCATACCCAAATCATAGGTGACAAATAAGGAAGTATGAACTTGATGTGGTTTGTTTCTTGGTTTTGAGTCTGCTATGATTTTCTTGTGATTCTGGTATGTGCTATTATCTTAGAAGGCAACAGAGCATGCGTTTGAAATGATTCGTTAATTGCCAGATAAACTGACCACTAAGAATTAAGATATCTGCATAACAGGAAGTTGTTGCAAATTTTGAATGTTCATCTTGGAGCCTAAATGTGATGTACATGTCAGGAAAATTTGTTATTGTTGGGCATCTTGCTCTATCTTGGCATATTTATAAAGTGAATTTATGGATGTATTTTGGGGGAATACATTCTTATTCACTTGAGGTAAATAATATTTTATAAAGACTATATATTAATTTACAATACACTATCAAGTGATTTATTAAGTGAAGCAAGCAACTAATGCATGGATGTACATGTATCATTAGTTCAACCGGGAGCTATACAGACCTGCAGCTACGTAATATTTTAATTTGTACAATTCATGTAATAATTGGTAGAAGAGTTTGAAATAACAGTATAATAATCATCTAAATTATGGAAGACTTTGATCCTGACTATGGAAGACTTTGACCCTGATCCTGTGTTCTAATTCAGATTATATTGGCTTAACGATACAGTTCATGTGACATATATGTATACTATTTTTCATAATTGGTAATTGACAATGTATTTCAAATATTAAAAGTATATAATTGTCTGTTGCAAATTATAAATTAAGTGGTCATTTTTTTCTTTAAGAAATTATTGTATAATTGTTCTTTAACAGGTCATATAACTTAAGGATCATGGTTTTGATACGAGTTGTTAGTTACAACAGTTCATACCAGGACCATGGTTTTGATATCAGTTGTTAGTTACAACAGATCATATTAGGATCATGGTTTTGGTATGAGTTAAATTGTTAGTTACAACAGATCATACCAGGACCGTGGTTTTGATATGAGTTGTTAGTTACAACAGATCATACCAGGACCATGGTTTTCTTGCAATTTGTTTAGTTTTACAGATCACCCGAGAATCATGATCCATCAACTCATTTGCATGTGAAATTTTCCTATACCGAAATCATCTCAAAACCATGATTTACACACAAGCCATTGATATGATCCCGTAGGCTATTTTTTCTGTTTGGGTTACACTTCTCACAGCTGAACCCTTCAGTGTTAAACAGACACTTGAGGCACTCCCCAGATGATGTGTCACAGCTACCATCCACATTGGGGTCAATGTTGTTGTTACAAAGGCAGGGTTCACATGTACTGTTGGCTACCAAGGGATTCCAAAAGTATAGTTTTCAGCACAAGTGTCACAGTTAGGTCCTACAATAAAGCAAGCACATCCATATATACATTACTTTCTTCTAAATTGACTTGATAATTACTACCGGTAAATAAGATCTAAATTTCAGTGTTTCAATAGGACTTTTGTGTAAATTAACAAATGACCTTGACCTCTATTGGCCGTATATCTCTGACCTTCATTATTATGGTAAACAATTCTAAAGTATTTAAATAGTAAAAATTCATGATAACTGCTGGTCAAATAAATATCATTTGTATAGTATTATTTTGCACATGTGTTATTAAGAAGTACCTATAATCTGTACTTTGATATCCTGGATGACAGTTGCACATAATGACCTCCTGTCTAGGGTCCTCTGAACAGGAGTCAGCATGCTGGGTGGGACCCCCAGGGCACATACAGGGGCGACAGGACTTCTTAACATAATTCCTTGGGTCACCATAATAACCAGCATCACAACCGTGCACAGATAACATTCAGAAAATTTAATATCACTCCATGACAAGCTAATAACATAAAACAACAAAACCTAGAATATCAAAATTTGGAAAAATGTTCTTGTTTCAATAAACATGCTATATGGGTATAGTCCACTAATACATTTTCCATAGCCGGTAATGTTAACAAAATGTCACGTAGAATTCTCCCTAATTTTTGTTCAGCAACAAGTGATCCCTCAAACTGAAGCTACACAAGTTGTCCATCTTCTGTCCGAGTTTCGTGGTTTGATGTCAGATACGTTTTCCCGCAAAATCCGTCTGTTTGCGTCAACCCCTGAAAAAGAAAGTGAAAGTAGTAAACTAGCTCCTGCATATCAGTGAAGCATCACATAACACAAAATAATTCCATACACTTTCAGGTTAAATCACATTTTGCTTAATATACTTACAGGAAAAATGATCCTTACTTACAAGTATGATGTTCATAATTATACATAGCTTCATTATTTTTTTATGTAGTCTGCTAATAAAGGAACTTTTAATTCTTATGGCACTACTTTGTTGTCCTACCGATTCTAAAAATAGTTGAAGGGATAAACCCAATATGTAAACCCATTTATCAATCTAATGGTTTTTCAACATATCATTATCTATTATACATCACTCACATCCATACTACCAAGTTTCGTGAAATTCCGATAAATAGTAAAAGTTTTAGAGACTTATAAAAATTATATGTACCCCTCCCTCATTGCATGTAAATATAGCTGTTTTCAGACTTGTCTTTTGATTGACTTATACACACAAAAATATTAAGTTATACCATGATTTTTTAGTTTCAGTTGCTTCTTAAACCTAGATTTAATAATATAAATCAAAATATTGAGAGTAAACTGTTAATTTACATAAAAAATCAGTATATTTAGTAAAAAAAGTACACAATTTTTCTCATTTCTGGATACATTTTTACTCAAATCAAGAAAAATTGTATCACAAACACCACGAATAAGGAATTGCAAGAAAGAAGAGGATATCTCGTTTCTAAAAAGGTGCTACATGTGAAATTTGGTATGTTAGAAATGGAGTTATAACTTTCAATGTGTAAACCTATCAGTCTAACCTAACTACATGTACATGTATAGAAAAAATCTTTAAAAATTTTCTTCTCAAAAACTATTAGGCCAGAAAAGCTCAAATTTGATTGGAAGCATCCTCAGATAGAGTAGATTCAAGTTTATTCAAATCATGGTCCCTGTGGGTAGGGTGGGGCCAAGAGGGAGATCAAGTTTTACATAGGAATATATAGAGAAAATCTTTAAATATCTTCTTCTCAAAAACTATTAGGCCAGAAAAGCTCAAATTATATGGAAGCATCCTCAGGAAGTGTAGATTCAAGTTTGTTCAAATCATGGTCCCCGGGGGTAGGGTGGGGCCTAAAATCATCAATCAATCTTAAAATTATCAATCTAATGGTTTTTCAACATATCATTATCTATTATACATCACTCACATTCATGCTACCAAGTTTCGTGAAATTCCGATAAATAGTAAAAGTTTAAGAGACTTATAAAATTACACGTACCCCTCCCTCATTACATGTAAATATAGCTGTTTTCAGACTTGTCTTTTGATTAACTTATACACACAAAAATATTAAGTTATATTATGATTTTTTAGTTTAAATTGTTTCTTAGAACTAGATTTAAGAATATAAATCAAAATATTGAGAGTAAACATTTAATTTACATAAAAAAATCAGTATATTAAGTTAAAAAAGTATACAATTTTTCTCATTTCTGGATACATTTTTACTCAAATCAAGAAAAATTGCATCACAAACACCACAAATAAAGAATTGCAAGAAAGAAGAGGATATGTCGTTTCTAAAAAGGTGCTACATGTGAAATTTGGTATGTTAGAAATGGAGTTATTAAACATTCAATGTGTAAACTTATCAGTCTGTGACGGTCAGACCGGTTCGAATACCGGCGCCAGATAGCTCAGTTGGTAGAGCACCTGACTAGAGATTCAGGGGGCCCGGGTTCGAAACCCGGTCTGGTCCGTCATTATTTCTCTCATCCCGTTACATTTGGTGCCGTGACTAACCCCTGGAACTGAAAGGTGAACTCCTGCCAGGGGAAGAGTCTGGGGGTGATCTTCAGGGACGAAGATCATTTAAGGGGGGAGGAATGTGACGGTCAGACCGGTTCGAATACCGGCGCCAGATAGCTCAGTTGGTAGAGCTGCAGGAGCACCTGATTAGAGACTCAGGGGGCCCGGGTTCGAAACCCGGTCTGGTCCGTCATTATTTCTCCCATCCCGTTACAAGTCTAGTTTAACTACATTTTTACGCCAAAACCCAACGCCATGATGTCATAGACAGCTGAGGCAGCCATATTGAAATGTGATGTCATCATAACAAGGTAATTTGAACCTGTGTATGCATTGAAAATGAGAGGTGAGAGAAAAAAGCACAAGTTTGTCTGTGGAAACAATATTAGAAAGGGGAGAGTGGGTGACACAGCCACTCTAAACATGAGGTATTTAAATCAGTTTGGTTACCACGGTGAACAGCTAATCAATTTAACTTGATTACTAAAGTATCACCTGACGGTAAGTCGTACACTTTGTCAGGAGCTGAAAAAAGTCTTAGTAATGTTAAGGTTTTGCGCCCCCGCCCAAGTGATCCCAACCCTTACTCAAGAGTCACCAGACCCGACAGCCGGGTAATGAGGGTTGTAGACAAGGGTCTGACCCTTGACATGATAAACGACCTGTATGTATCACATGCCAGGTGTAAATGTAAACTTGCTGATTTTGAGATAAAATCCGAAACTAAGTGGGGACTAGGCTGGTCATGGACATTCGGGTACAAGAGGTGCAATTTTATTTCGAAGCCATATAAATTGTATCATGAGGTTCCATCTGAGCACTGTGGCAGGAAAGCTGCAGAAACGAATCGAGGTATACAAACGGGTCTCTACTACACCCCATTAGGTAATGACCAGGCCAGACTTATTCTGGCATGTACCGGCATTCCACCCCCAGCAAGGTCTGCAATGTATAAATCAGGTAATAAAGTGGGTGAGACAATTGTTGAAATTGCGGAACACGATATGGATGAAAAATTGAAACAACTTTTTAAAAAAATGAAATGTTAGGTCTTCCATCCTCGCATCCAATCAATATGCAAATGGATGCCTCTTATCAATCAAGGGGTATCACTAGCAGGCATAAAATGGGCCAGGGAGCCTCACAAGTCATTGGTGTGGCCTTTGAGGATGAGACAGACCAACATAATGTGATATGCTATCATATAGTAAATAAGCTTTGCTGGGTTGGAGCATGGCTCCGAGGAGAGGGATATGATGTTAGCTGCCCAAATGGGCATGTCGTTGTACAGCAAATAAAATCCTGCCAAATCATTGTCCGAGAGGGAGACGGGATACAAAATTGGGGAAAAACTCAACTAAACATGATCTACTGGTTTAATATGTGACCACTGATGGTGATGGCACCAGTTGTGCTGGGTTAGAAACCCCCTTCAAAACACTGTGTCCCCCCTGTGGAAAACTAGCCGACTAGCCGATAGGATTCATAAGGGCAAAGTCTGTTTCGTCAAGGTGTTAAAGCCGAATTCAGTCCAGAAATGTTTCCTGCACACACTAAAACTCAAAAGTCCGATTTGCAGAAAATATTTGCCAATGACATCAAAGAACGATGCCACGGCATTTTTCAGGCATTGTTTAAAAAACATAATGGTGACTTGAACAAAATTTCAAAATGCCTACCTAGAATCGTAGACAGGGTCATCAAGTGCTAGAGTGAGGGTTGCGGTGAAGGTTGCAGATGGAGTGTAACTCTCTGTAAGGGTGGTAATAAAACTAGCTGGTGGCACAAATATGTTGGTCTACGGGCACATAATCTAGAACCAGGTGACCTAAAGTTAAATAAAAAAGACAAGGTTATTCTTAAATCATTACTCAAAATGGTTCTCTCAATCTCTGCCTAGAATGAAATGAAACTGAACACAACTACAAACAAGTGCGAGTTAGTCAATCGAACCATATATGTCAGTCTTCCCAAAAACAAAACTTACAGTAGAAATGCAAAATCCCGTGCTCTCTCGGGTCTGTTACGAGCTAACAATGGGGTAGACATGACGGTGTGTACAACCCTTGCTTGGCTCCTTGCTTCCCTTGGCGCCCAGTCTCAGTCACTGAAAGTTCTGCATAGAATAAAACAAATGTCAGAGTATAGCATAAAGCATGCAAAATCGCTGAATCAGAAAAAGAAGCGAACATGGGCTCGATGTAGAAATGCAGTGTATTATTATATATATGTCATAGAGTGTAGAGCGGATACGATGCCCCTGTGATCTGACCATATGACTTTGACCTCTGACCATTATGCCACAGTCTACACTGGAGATTGGCAGCTACATAGCTTTTTTTAAAGTGTAATTTCTTAGAGTATTTAGCCACAAAAGCATCCATGTTGATGAAGAAGATGAACAGGAAGCGGATAAAAAAAAAACACATACCGTCGAATTTTATATTTCAGATAAAAAATAACAAAAATCAGATATTTTTGCTACTTACTCAATATAGAAGAAAGGTTCAAAATATGTTCCTCTAACCTCTCACAGTGGTCTCAAGCAGTGTTATTACGGTGTAACGAAGAATTTTGACCCGGGTTGAAAATTGACCCGGGGATCATTTCTCCACGTTGAATATTGAGACCAAAGGTGTTGAATAAAGACCCTAATCCGTTGAAAATTGACCCGCATCGTGGAATTTTGATCATGAAACCGGTTCAAAGTTCAACAGCAAAGAAGCACAAATTAACGAATCAATATTATATAACTTGAGTTTATTTAATTAAAAATTATCAGTTTTTATATATTTATTCTTTAGATTAACATGTTCACATGTTTCAACGGGGGGGGGGGGGGGGGTAAAATGAGACTTAAATAATTATTTTTTGAATTTACATAGTATCCCTTTAAATATGTACATGTAATTATAACTATTTTATTCATAATAAACTTTTCGCGTATAATTGCTGTGTCTGATATCTATTTTAAAGAAATATTTGTTTTCTAATAATATTAGTATACATGGTTACACGTTAAAATATTCAATTCAGTAAATCTCTTTTTTTTAATTTGCTGGAGAAGTGTACAAATATAAATAATTTTAAAAAAAACTACAATACGTCATATTATTTAATTTTGGTTTTACGTTCACCCAGTAAATTGAAACTTTGATATTGTTCATTGTAAATTTTCTTAGTGGGTGTAAATAAAAAAAAAGTAACAGTATGTCATATTGAGATTTTTGTGTTTGCACCCACTCTGTCACTGAATTTTGTATTCACGCCCATCCAGCCAATAACAGTTTACAAAATGATGATATGCTAACATGATTGTACTCTTTCATGAACAATGCTGTAGTAACTATATCTTGAAAGCCGATTTTTGGTGTTTTATTTGTTCCGTTAGAATAACTTTTGATGTAACTAAATATTATCAAATCGCTAATTTTTGTATATAGGCATTAACAATTCTGCTTCATGGAATGTGTAGCAAGTTAGCAACCTAACTTTTGTACAGGATGACAATAGAATTTTTCTTTAAAGTTTCTAAATTGCTTTGATCACAAACATGTATCATAAATTAACTAACAGTAATTGTTTTCGTCAATAAAATGGTAAATTGCATTTTTGGAATAGAAATAAGTAGTAGAAGATCATACAGCAGCGTTGGAGTAGATGATTAACCTTCCTATCACAGCCACCTACATTATTAATTTAATTTAAACGTGTTAAATGTGTATATTATGTGTATATAAGACATAAGGTACTTGAATATTAAATAATTATCTGAATATTTATCATATATGACTGTATGACATATTGTTGGTAGACATGTTCACTCACACCTATATTAAGAAACATATCACCTTCATTTATACCTGCAGAGATACAACCATAAGTATGAGATTTTCATGATCCAGCCCATTTGAAAAGAACAGTAAATAAAAGGGAACTGTATATTAAGTAAATATACAGGTATAATACTTAAATAGGTTTAAACAGTGTACCTTAAGAGAATCAAAAACGCTTTGGAGATCTAATATATGTATAAACATGGGAAACAATTTTACAATTTTATCTATATGAAAAATCAGAACTACCATAAAGTATATAGTTAATATAAAATGGTACACAAATGTCAATAAGTTGTTTAAAAAGTTCGTCTCTTTGTTGAGTGTATCTTGGATATCCAGGGGACAAAATCACATTTACTTCAGATTCAGACCCACAGTATAAACATCGACTCACATCAAATAAAAAAATCCTTAAATAAGTAAGCTTTACTATAGCTTTATTCCGTAATTGACGTAAAATAATGTTTCCTATTGTCTTAACTGAAAGATTTGTAAGCTCTAGGTATATTTTGTTTTTTAAGTTTTGACTTAAAAGAAAGATAAAGTTGATGAAATTTTCTTTTCTGCATGAAGATTATTCCATAATTTACATGTAGACGGAGCAAAGCTATTGTAATTAGTATATAGTGGTAGATAGTAAAAAAGCTAATTCGATCTATGATTATATGCATGTTCAGTAAGAAAATATGATTGAATTCAATCTAACATATCTTGTGCATGGTGCTAAACCATTTATATTCTTGTAGAATATAATTAGTTTATGGTTATCCCTTCGAGATTTCGATGTTTCCAAATTAAGCTCACTATATAAAATTATTTTAGAAGAATTAACTCTGATCCCTGTCACTGTCCTGGTTGCTTCAATTTGTACATGTTTAAGCAATTCGGATTTTCCCTTGATACAGCTGCTCCAAACAACATATTTATCAGCTGTATACTTTTCGCATACCTGTTCATGTATATACCATTAACATAATTAGATCAACCATCCTCCGATTGTATATTTAGATGCAAACCTACTTTTTTTAAATTGATAACATTTTTGCTGTAGAGGGTATATGTATTTAATTTTGAGAAAATATATTACGTCAGTTGCCTGTGTTTCTAATTTACAGGTAAATAATAGAATTGAAAACTCAAAATAATAGAAATAAATTGCATTTTTTAGAAGAAGCATTACTGTATATGCAGAAAATTGGATGGTGCTTCAATAAAGTTAATCAGACAAGTTTATGAAAAATTATTTTTAAGTCGTAAAAAAATAAAAACATGTGTAAATATGTATATGCTGTATTTATACGTATAAAAAACAGTATATATGAAAAAGGATAAAAATATGACAACCAATCATTTATTATTTTGTCAGTGAAATATTCTGACTTCTTCAAATTAAGCATATGTATCTGACATTATATCCTTTGTCTTGATATAAATATATATATACCCTTTACCCAATAAAGCAGTATAGAGGTTATATATTTTCAATTATTAAAAAAATATACAACGTCAGGTGCCTGTCGAATAGAGCTCTGTTGAACTGCCTTAAAAATGACGATAACGGGTAATATGTTTGTTAGATATATTTATCAGAGATTGTGACAAGTTTAAACTTTAAATTCTGTCACATGAGGGAATGAAAACCATGTCATCTATGTCAAAAAGTATTCCTGCCCTACTCGCCTGCTCCATTCCGAAGCAAACGGTCATCTTCTTAGCTTTTATACATAGTATTGTAATAATAAATGGATATCATATTTTCAATCTAAAAACTAAATGATTAATTGGACATATCAGCCTAAAAAGAAATTAGCCACGTCCGCATATGCATCGGACAGTATGTACATTTTAAAACTGAAACTTTCAAATATGTGCATTATTGTACATTTAAACCGTGTAGAGTAAGTTCCAGTTCAGATCAAAACTCTGAGGTTTGGGTCAATTCTCAACAGGATCAATTTTCAACGGGTCGAGGTCATCAGAGTTGAGAAAAATCTTTCTCATACCGTTGAAAAATGACCCCGGGTAAAAAATTTCACGATTTTGGTCTCAATTTTCAACGTTGAAAATTGACCCCCCGGGTCAATATTCAACGTTGAAAAATGACCCCCGGGTCAATTTTCAACCCGGGTCAATATTCTTTGTTACAACGGCATGCAATACATCTCCCAGTCAGGTCATCACAGGTTTCTGCGTTTCCGTAACAATCGCATGCCCGACACTGGGGGAATCCCCAGTATCCGGCCTCACACTGACTACAGTCACGAGATCCTACGTTGTAGATACACAGACACTGACCAGTCTGGGCATCACAAAGGTTGTCCCGAGATCCATACTCATGGCAGTTACAAGCTGTCAACATAAACAAATTAAAGTTCATTATGTGTTATAGCATTAAATACAGATTAATCATTCACCTAAAGTAAAACTACATACAAGAAAATTTGTTTATATTCTATATTTGTCTATGTCACTTTCAGCATCAACGATAGCTTTTCTACCGGTATACTTATGTTGGACAAGAATTCACTGTCTCTGTCAATAAGCACTCTTAGTGTTTAAGAATATTTCATCTACTGTTACAATGTTATAATTTTGATACAAAGTTTTGTTCTTGTAATAGAGTTACCCCTCTTTGCTTATAAAGTAAACAGGTAAGCATGTATTCAGTTAGTTTAGTTAGAGGACAGAAATAACTGGATTGGAGGACAAGCACCAGTTAACAGTGTATTAACATGTAAGCCTCATTGTTTATTGAATAATCCATTGACAAGCTAATTAGATTGGTTACGTTCCTTGCATAAACTGATCAGATGTTTAATTACACCTGTTAGGAGCTTCAGTGTATATGTAACATTACATGTGTTACTGATCTAATTGTTTGCATCTCTAAAAATAATTATCTGCAATTAATTAATTACAGAAATTGTTAAAATTGTTTCATTGTCTGAAATTTTCATTAAAAATTAAGACTTTCACAAAATGGATTCGGTTTTTTCCTAAATGTTTCAAACTGATGTATATGTATTAAACGCTTCGTTTATTAAATAATCCAATGACAAGCTAATTAAATTGGTCACGCTACTTTCATAAACCGATGTCTAATCATACCTGAGCTTCAGTATATGTAACATTACAACAATGAACTTTGAACTATGACATGATTTACTAATTAAATTAACAGTGGGACGGACAACTTCGGAATGGACATTTTTCCGGCATTGCACACCCCTTTCCATTCACAATATCGACCAAAGTTTATTACCAAATGGTGGGGTTTTATATTCTAAATAAATTTATGGAAAAAAAATTGAAACATTTTTAGATAGTTTTTTAGATATTTAAACTTTAAAGTTCCAACCCCATGGGATTTTAGTTTGGAAAAAATACCCCACAGAAAACCCCATGGGGCAAGAAACCCCATGAAATTATTTATGGCCGGGGGAAAAAAAAACACCATTCCCGAAAAAAATCAGATGGGGTTTTTATCCCCATATTTAATGCTAATGTTGGGTTTTTCCCCCCATATTTACTAATGTAATGATAATGGGGTAAAAAAAACCCACAAAATATTAATCTGGAGTGAAGTAATAGAATCTGCTTAATGTCTGATATAAGGCCGATTGCATAGTTGATATACCTTACAAATTTTTACTAGGCAATTTCAAATAAAGTTGAATTTACTCATCAAATGTATGATGGATCTCTTTGTGACAGAACAGGTTGCAAGTGATTTTAATTTTTGGTTGTTTGAATAAATCTGTATAATATTTCCATATTAGCTAGTTTATGCTTAAAATTAGCATTTAAAAACAAGGAAAATATATAGAAGCCCAGGTGAAAACTTAACTAACCTAATGTCAATTGTTGAAAGGTACCTGTTCATGTATTCTTAAAGTCTACTTATTAATTAATTTCATAAGTTATCCTAAATTAATTGTGACTTTCACATTGCAATGGCAAGATGTGGTATTTATCAAGATATTGGTCAGCTAGGACGTATTACATGTAGTCTGTAATGTTCCAATCGAAAATTTTGCTGGCAATGAAGTTTTAAAAGTGAAAATATTTCAACAGCAAAACGATTAGGAAAAACTCACAAACAGCAAAATGAAACTGGACCAGTTAGCCTATTCAATATCAATCTACAACACATATGGGTCATTATCAAAATATGCAGACTTTTAAAATATGTAAAACATGAGAAAATTATTGGTGAAAAAATTAGTTTGATTGCGAAAAACACATTTAACAAACAATAAAGTATAACATCTAAAAATTTGCAAACATTGGAATCTACCATTTGGTGGATAATTAGACTAAAATTAAATGAACTGTGAAAATTTTGTCAGTGGTGTAACAGGCATATAGTATAGGAAAAAATTCTTAAATAAAATAAAATAATTCTTTTAAAATGATGGACATAAAGTTTATATCAACAAACTTCATTTAAAGTTATTAGAATTAGATAACAGAAAATATTTGACACATTTACATAGTGACCAACATAACATTTGGGACAAAGTCTTGATGTTACTCAACAAATTTTTAATTTGAGCATTAAAAAGAACACAACTGGATTTTTCTTTTAATGGAGCATAAAAAAGACATTATTGTAAATGCACTGGTGTTTTCAAATATACATGAATCATTGTCAGTTAATTTTATTTGGAGAAAAACGTACACGTTACACCACTGATTATTATGTTTTACCACTGACTTAAAGTTACACCACTGACCTAGCGATAATAAATAAGAGATAAGTGTGTTCAATTTTGTAAAATAAACTAATTTCTATTTTTGACTGCATTTAAAACATGAAAAATTTGATCTTAAATAAAAGTTTTCGTGCCTCTTTCTTTCATAATCTGAAGATAGACACACTGTTACACCACTTATAATCATGCAGTGTTACACCACTGACACAAAAATGGCATGTAGATGTTTTTTTTTACATGAATTCACTCATTCTTTGATGTTATATTTTTTACTATTGGCATCCACACACTTTTATCCACCTTGTACCGAGTTCGAACTTTCTTCGGCTCATCAATCTCACAAACAACATCTTCAATACTATACCAGCTCATATCAATCATACACTTTGGATAATAAAATTGAAATTTCTCCAATTTTCTCCAAAATCTATGCATACAATGCATATACACTTCCTCTTTGTCTATATATGTTTTTTGAAGCTCAGCTAGCATTTGTTACCTTTAAGTATTTGAAAGATTTTAGTATAACATAATAGGGAATGTGAAATGTCAGTGGAATAAAATATATTATTGTACACTATAAGTCATTAAAAAATTCGATTTTTTAATAAAAATATGATGTGGATAATTTCATTTCTTTATTAGAATAAATTTGTTTTTACTTTTATCTTTTAATCAAGTATTTAAATGGGTAAAACATAATTAGAGCATACAAAATGTCAATGGTGTTTCAAATTATGTCAATGGTGTAACAGCTAGGTCTCATTTTCCAGATTAAGAAAACACAATTGCAATTAAATAGTCAAGCTTTCTTTATTGTGACAGTGTCTAACTTGTAAAATTGATAAATAACAATTGTTCAAAATGCTCAAAATATAAATGAAATGGAAGAAAAAGTAAAATAATTAAATAATGTCATGTGGTGTAACAGTTTTTTCAGTGGTGTAACAACAATTTTTGGTTACACCACTGACCGTTATACCACTGATGTATCCATAGTAAATGTAGCAGTATGACCCAAGAGAACTAGATATGGCAAGAAATTAGGACTGCGTTTTAAGGTAATAGTTTTGTACCCAAGGGTACACCACTATATAAAACATGAGTTAAAAGTTACAAACAGGGTACACTATATATTTCTACTAAAACTGAAAGTAGGGGAGTCAGGAAGGATTTTAGAGAATTGACTTTAAATAGCTATAGAAAAGGTTACAACTCTATGAGAAAGCAATACAAGGCTTAAAAAGTCTTTATTTTAGTGTAAGTTAAAAAATCAAATATATGAGCTGAAGGAAATGGTACAGTGGGTACAAAGGGTACACTTGGATACAGGGTAGGTTACAACTCTATGAGAAAGCAATACAAGGTAATAAGAAGTCTTCATTTTTGTCTAAGTTAAAAAATCAAATAAATGAGCTGAAGGAAAGGGTACAATGGGTACAAAGGGTACACTTGGATACAGGGTAGGTTACAACTCTATGAGAAAGCAATACAAGGTAATAGGAAGTCTTCATTTTTGTCTAAGTTAAAAAATCAAATAAATGAGCTGAAGGAAAGGGTACAATGTGTACAAAGGGTACACTTGGATACAGGGTAGGTTACAACTCTATGAGAAAGCAATACATAGCTTAAAAGTCTTTATTTTAGTCTAAGTTAAAAAATCAAATATATAAGCTGAAGGAAATGGTACAGTGGGAACAAAGGGTACACTTGGATACAGGGTAGGTTACAACTCTATGAGAAAGCAATAAAAGGTAATAAGAAGTCTTCATTTTTGTCTAAGTTAAAAAATCAAATAAATGAGCTGAAGGAAAGGGTACAATGGGTACAAAGGGTACACTTGGATACAGGGTAGGTTACAACTCTATGAGAAAGCAATACAAGGTAATAAGTAGTCTTCATTTTTGTCTAAGTTAAAAAATCAAATAAATGAGCTGAAGGAAAGGGTACAATGGGTACAAAGGGTACACTTGGATACAGGGTAGGTTACAACTCTATGAGAAAGCAATACATAGCTTAAAAAGTCTTTATTTTAGTCTAAGTTAAAAAATCAAATAAATGAGCTGAAGGAAAGGGTACAATGGGTACAAAGGGTACACTTGGATACAGGGTAGGTTACAACTCTATGAGAAAGCGATACAAGGTAATTAGAAGTCTTCATTTTTGTCTAAGTTAAAAAATCAAATAAATGAGCTGAAGGAAAGGGTACAATGGGTACAAAGGGTACACTTGGATACAGGGTAGGTTACAACTCTATGAGAAAGCAATACATAGCTTAAAAAGTCTTTATTTTAGTCTAAGTTAAAAAATCAAATACATGAGCTGAAGGAAAGGGTATAGTGGGTACAAAGGGTACACTTGGATACAGGGTAGGTTACAACTCTATGAGAAAGTAATGCAAGGTAATAAGAAGTCTTCATTTTTGTCTAAGTTAAAAAATCAAATAAATGAGCTGAAGGAAAGGGTACAATGTGTACAAAGGGTACACTTGGATACAGGGTAGGTTACAACTCTATGAGAAAGCAATACATAGCTTAAAAGTCTTTATTTTAGTCTAAGTTAAAAAATCAAATATATAAGCTAAAGGAAATGGTACAGTGGGAACAAAGGGTACACTTGGATACAGGGTAGGTTACAACTCTATGAGAAAGCAATACAAGGTAATAAGAAGTCTTCATTTTTGTCTAAGTTAAAAAATCAAATAAATGAGCTGAAGGAAAGGGTACAATGGGTACAAAGGGTACACTTGGATACAGGGTAGGTTACAACTCTATGAGAAAGCAATACAAGGTAATAGGAAGTCTTCATTTTTGTCTAAGTTAAAAAATCAAATAAATGAGCTGAAGGAAAGGGTACAATGGGTACAAAGGGTACACTTGGATACAGGGTAGGTTACAACTCTATGAGAAAGCAATACAAGGTAATAAGAAGTCTTCATTTTTGTCTAAGTTAAAAAATCAAATAAATGAGCTGAAGGAAAGGGTACAATGGGTACAAAGGGTACACTTGGATACAGGGTAGGTTACAACTCTATGAGAAAGCAATACAAGGTAATAAGTAGTCTTCATTTTTGTCTAAGTTTAAAAAATCAAATAAATGAGCTGAAGGAAAGGGTACAATGGGTACAAAGGGTACACTTGGATACAGGGTAGGTTACAACTCTATGAGAAAGCAATACATAGCTTAAAAAGTCTTTATTTTAGTCTAAGTTAAAAAATCAAATAAATGAGCTGAAGGAAAGGGTACAATGGGTACAAAGGGTACACTTGGATACAGGGTAGGTTACAACTCTATGAGAAAGCGATACAAGGTAATTAGAAGTCTTCATTTTTGTCTAAGTTAAAAAATCAAATAAATGAGCTGAAGGAAAGGGTACAATGGGTACAAAGGGTACACTTGGATACAGGGTAGGTTACAACTCTATGAGAAAGCAATACATAGCTTAAAAAGTCTTTATTTTAGTCTAAGTTAAAAAATCAAATACATGAGCTGAAGGAAAGGGTATAGTGTGTACAAAGGGTACACTTGGATACAGGGTAGGTTACAACTCTATGAGAAAGTAATACAAGGTAATAAGAAGTCTTCATTTTTGTCTAAGTTAAAAAATCAAATAAATGAGCTGAAGGAAAGGGTACAATGGGTACAAAGGGTACACTTGGATACAGGGTAGGTTACAACTCTATGAGAAAGCAATACATAGCTTAAAAAGTCTTTTTTTTTAGTCTAAGTTAAAAAATCAAATATATGAGCTGAAGGAAAGGGTATAGTGGGTACAAAGGGTACACTTGGATACAGGGTAGGTTACAACACTACTAGAAAGTGATACAAGGGTTAAGGAGTCTTTATTTAAGTCTAAGTTAAAAAATCAAATATTTGAGCTGAAGGAAAGGGTACAGCGGGTACAAAGGGTACACTTGGATACAGGGTAGGTTACAACACTATTAGAAAGTGATACAAGGGTTAAGGAGTCTTTATTTAAGTCTAAGTTAAAAAATCAAATATATGAGCTGAAGGAAAGGGTACAATGGGTACAAAGGGTACACTTGGATACAGGGTAGGTTACAACACTATTAGAAAGTGATAAAAGGGTTAAGGAGTCTTTATTTAAGTCTAAAAGTTAAAAAATCAAATAAATGAGCTGAAGGAAAGGGTACAGTAGGTACAAAGGGTACACTTGCCAAGTTGGATACAGTTAAGGATACCTGTAACACTATTTAGATCGAGAGATCATACATGAATTTAGCAGTTTTTATTTTTTCTAATATATCCCATTCTAAGAAGATGGATGGATAAGGTGTGTAAAATGCCCATACATGGTCGGTCAAGCTACTGAAAAATTAAAATATCAATATATCCGATATTTTTAAAAAAAAATCATTTAAAACAATATACATTTTACATATCATTAATTTTTATCTATAAACTATTTCAATACTTGGAACATGTTGACTCAAACAGGGGTATATGAATCAAAACCTGCAAATACTGTCATGTTTTAGAACTTCAAGGCATTTTCTTTTATAGAGTGCTTCTGTGCTCCATATTTTTAATTATAGTCCTGAATGAGCTGAAGGAAAGGGTACAATGGGTACAAAGGGTACACTTGGATACAGGGTAGGTTACAACTCTGTGACAACGCTTTAACCCAGATAGCATGACTACGTTGGGCCAACGTTGGTATTTGGTTGTACCGTTGGTCGATGGTTGGCGTTGGGCACACAATGTTGGCCCAACGTTGGGCCAACATTATAACACATCTTTCATAGCACATTGATTGCTTTGTTGGCATGACAACGTCGGGCCAACGTTGGGCCAACATAAATAAAACATGTGATCTCATTTGTTGGTTATGCGCAGTTGAGCCAATGTTGGACCAACATAATAACATGCCATGAATTTCGACTAAGTGTTTGTTGGTGTAACAATGTTGAGCCAACGTTGGGCCAACAAAAGTAAAACATATGATATATATTTGTTGGTAATGCGCAGTTGGGCCAACATCTTAATATGCCATGAATTTCAACTAAGTGTTTGTTGGCGTAACATTGTTGGGCCATGGGTGGGCCAACGTAGGTAAAACCATGTGATCTCATTTGTTGGTATCGGCAGTTTATAGACGTCTACAAATTAAAGATACATGTATGTAAGAGTAAAATCTAGAGGCTAATTAATTCCTGTACCGTTGATCATAAATAGGGGTTAATTGTTTAAATATATGTATAAGAGTAAATATGTCACATACTCGGCCTGGTACATCATACAATTGTATGTACAAGTATATGTATACATCATTTGCAATTGCCACATGCAGTAAATACGTCACCCGTTATTGGTAATATTGTTTATTATAGAATTGATAGTCTAAAAATCATGTATACAAGTAAATGTTTAAACATACTGGAACGGCGCCGTGGTCATGAAAACCGGGAAAATTGCGTAGAATTAATACCCTAATAGTTTCAATGCATTTAATAAAAGAAATGATTTCATCTTCTTCCTTGCATTTCATTTAGCTGGGAATCAGATGAACGTTTATCTACTCGGTTTAAATTTATATACTAAATAAGCCTATCGGTTTCCATTATGGTATAATATATTTTTTTTCACTGAAGACCAAGTTCCGTATTTCATTCTAAATATATGCATGCATGTAATTTATAAATTAGATATGATTGATTGTTACAATTTGAATGGAAGTCAAAATCTTTTCAAGTAAAAAATACACATTGAATACATTGATTCAATATCCACTGATATATAGAATATAAAAACCTCTCTAAATATGTAAGTAGCCGTGGCGCAGAGGAAGCGAGGTGATGTTGTAAACGAAGGGACCCGGGTTCAATCCTCATCTTGGGCGTTTTGATTTTTTTTTTCATTTTATTTTCTAGAACAAAAACCGTTTTTAATACCTTTTCTGTCATTATCATATAGTTAATATATTTAGTTGGTAAATTAAGCACAATATTGAATTAAAAGATTTTTTAATGGCTTAAAGGTGGCTTAAAGGTGGCTTAAAGATGGCTTAAAGGTAGCTAAAAGAAGTTTGGACATTAAGGACCTATAAGTTGTCCTTAAAGGTGGCTTAGAGGTGGCTTAGAGATAGTCTTTAAGCTGCCTTTAAGCCATCTTTACGCTTTCTTTAAGCCATCTTTAAGCAACACATATAGCTTAAAGGTAGCTTAAAGGTGGCTTAAAGATCGTCTTTAAGCTACCTTCAAGCATCTTTAAGCTATCTTTAAGGAGAACTTAAAGATGGTCATTCATCCTGTGATGACGACTGACGAAGTTTTGGCGTCCATCAAATGGGGATCTAGTTAGTGTATGTTGAATTCTAATTTTCAACTCCTCATTGAAATGTTTTTGCGCATACTACTTTGCTAGACAACCTTCATACACCCCGATTTCTAATCCTTTGATCTGCTCTTCTGCCATAATGGAGAGGTTTTTTTTTCTGATGCACTGTTTCCTTCTAGTGCCCTCTTATTTTGTCTAACGGTCTCTTTTAACTTGAAGCTGCAAGTATTTGTTTAGTTTTAAAAGGTGTAACGTTTCGCATTCAAAAACTTTATCGGCATCATCTTCTGTGCTGATAGCTTGCGAGCATTTGTTATGCATAGCTCATCCAATAGAAATGTCCTCTCCGACAAAGGAAATCAGAGTGATTTGAATAACTCCGTCAAAGTACTGTCGCAGGAACCGTACCTGAATTTGTCTAAATATATTATTTTCATTCAACACAAGAATAACGCGCCAGGATACAAAACCATGAACAAATAGGGTCTGAGCCAAAGGACACCATAGTTTCTAATGAGTTTGCTTTTCCTATCACGTATTTGAATCCAACACTTTATTATGTGGCGTATATATTTTTGTAGTATATTCCTTCGGGAATATTTTAATTAAGGATACGCGTCCCCCTAATATTCTTGGAAACTTGGGAAAATATCGTTAATTTTTTATCCAATAAACTGATTTTTAATTTTGTAAGGTAAATACCCATACAAGTTTCGCTCTTTAAGCAACTGTGTCAAGAATGACGACAGCTATACGTATGTCAACAGGTTTTCAAATGCTGCTCTTTTGATAGGTACATGCCTTAGTCGCCATTACTGATATTTTTTAATAGTCTATCTATTTATACTATTTGTACCCAACAAAGTAATAGACAGAGGGATGTGCAAAGTGCCTGTGTTTAAAACTGTGCCATTTTACATATAATAAATAATTATATCACTGAGCACCATCCACTCATGCAATAAAAGTACATGTATATTATTTTGCGTTCTCAATTTATATGATTAGTCCAATCTTTTAATATCGGTATAACATGTCCAAGGACCCATAAAATCCTTAAAAATCAAATTGTTTCTATTACCATAATTGTCCTTTTGCTACATTGATTTCCATTGTTACCTAACAGCGTTTTTGTTGTGTGATGTTTGTTTCTTCATCACACTGGTCTCTATCCATCCCAAATTTTATTCGGGGTTTGTAATGTAAACATTTATGACAAATAAATGATATGCACCAGTATGAAAATTCATTGCCAATGAATAGGATTAAATGCACTATACTATGAAGTAAGATTTTACATATTTTAAGTCTGCTCTAAAGAGAAAAAGTTTTTGCACCCATAACCATTTCAGATATGTCAAAAATTTAATGTGTATAATGCAATTAGATAATGAAATGAAAAAATATATATCCAATTTTGAAATAATTTTGATGTTGTTATGGTAACTCAGTGGACAGACTTTTCGGTTTCACGATAAACCATCGTCTGACAAAAGCCCATTGTCTTTTGCATTTTTGTTGTTTATATGCAAATTTTAGAATATTTTTCGGAAATAGATCATTCATTTGAGCTAAGTACATTAATGTTTAATCTGAAGCTGCTACTTAACTATTTTTTCATTATTACTCATTTAAAATCAATTTTTATGGATAATCTCTCAAATTACCATACATTTTACTTTAGACATAGGGAAATCTTAAAGATGCGCGCAGTGAATGAGTTCTTCCTTTTGTTCTACCCACTTTTTTTTCTCTCCCAGATAATCTTAATAAAGCGAAGAAATCATGTACACATACAAAATAATAATGCAAAAATAAAACCATTATGCCTATACTATAGAATAATATATTTGAAGTTTTGAGTCAATTTAGTGCAAAACAAAATAATAAAAAAACACTCATAAAAATAATATAAAAATATGTACAAATATTTGTACAGCTGTTACATGTATATGGGTTTTATATTTTTCGTGGAATAGGTTTCAGCCTACAAAGTTTATATTTCTAGTTTATAACTTGATCCTTATTTCGCTTGCATTTCGATATCGATTGTTTTTTAAATGTATAAATCCCTGACAAGTGCACGCATAATTTATAAATCAATATATAACACTATTTCTCACGGACCATCTTGTTTTATGATTTTCAGTTCAACCTTCCAAGGTTTGATTTTTTACATGCTTGTTTCCAATGTGTTCTCTTGTTTTTATTAAATAATCGTCATATATTCCATTAATTGATAAAATGAAATACATTTGGCATGCAAACTCGTTGATACATGGTAAATGCTGGTTCATCGTCAATATATCAAACACAATATTTAAACTCTTTGAAAATTAACTGCGTGTTACCCAACGGTTTTTTTTTAAATTTTAGATTTGTGATTTTTATGTATACAAAAATGGTACAAAGACCTGATACTATTGCAACTTTATTTCTTATTGCAACTGTCTTGCAACAAGGTATTGGATTTCTGATTGAAATGAATCATATAACGCTTTGAAAATATATTCAAAACTTTAAAAGAACTAAGCATCGGAAGTCGCTGAATAAATAAGATTTGAAAGCATATCGTAATTGCTATAATTATAAAATACATGTACATGTAGTATTAATAATCTTTTTCCCGTTTCATAAAGAATACATATATGTGCATTGTATTAAGGAAAACTGGGTCAAAGAAAATTTGTCAAAAATGTTTAGCTGTTATGCAAAGACTTACCATTGACCATATTCATGTACATTCAAATTTCATACATGTAATCAATTAATAATGGGATATTTCATTGAACAATTTCTTAGCATTATAATTTGTAGTTTGGACACGATTTATACACACCTTAACATTTAAATAAGATTATACTAGACTTAGTGTCTTTACTGCACTTAATTTCATTTCATCGCGTCGTGTACTTAATTTAATTTGATGAAATAAAATTCAGTAAACGACAATAGTGTGTTTAAGAGGGAGTGTCACAAATCATCAAGCTTGGCTATGAAACTTGAAAAAAAAAATTCCCCCGTTTTTCTATTCTAAATTGACCATCCTAATTGTACTAATTGTTTTTTTTTATATGAATAATTTAAAGTCACCTTTATTAATGATTTCAGAAGTTTCCATGGAAACGGCTTATAATACCAAAATGAACTCATTTTCTTTGATTTTCATGTATATTTTATTGGCATTTTCTACTGTTAAACACATTTCAATTTCTAAGTAGATTAATGTTACATAAACAAAGTTTCTAAACTAACAAACTTTAGAAAAAATAGTTTTGGTTATTGGGTTGCTATGGTAACCAATATTTGAGACATTTTTGAAAATAAACAAATTCTAAAATAGCCCTCTAACATAAAATTGAATATTTCAACTCTGCAACAAAATAGGCAAAAAATGTATGTTGCATACAAATGACCAAGAGCATCTTAATCAAAATCATAAATAAAATAGAGAAGCCTTTTTATAAAAATATCGGGAAAATTGTGTTAAAAAATCACATTTTTGCTTGATTTTCATTTTTTCAAATTTTGAATGAAAGAGCTAAATTCATTTGCAGAATGATCTTTTTAGAGGAATAGTCATAATAGAAAGAAAATAACTTGCATAAAAAAAGACAATATAGCTGAAAAAGTCCTTAGCAACCAGTTTTACACCATAGCAACCCCCCTTTTCAATAAAAATGCAAAAAATTGTTTTTTGTTGCATTCAAACTTTTTACAACAAAAAGAAACATGATAAATGATTTAATTGAAAAATAATTTTTCCTTTGCAACCACCTATACAGTTGTATGCCTTAGCAACCAAATCAGTTCCTTAACAACTATATTAAAAAGGAATAGTCAATTCGGCACTGGGTCGACCTGGTTCAAAGCCCGCCCCAGGGATACTTATTTTGGTAGACTGATAAATATGTCTCAAATCTGGTCAATGTACATTTAGAGCGTGGGTATTAAGACAGGTGACAGCACTCATCAGTCATTTAGCACCATAATTATCATTATGTTTCTAAAGTAAAAAAAATGCAATAAGGGTCTTCGTTTGTTCCCTTTTTTTTTAAAAAATATTTTCAATATAGTTGTTACTGTACATGTATATTTCATTATTTATAGTCATAGATATATATATATATATATATATATATATATATATATATATATATATATATATATATATATATATATATATATATATATATATATATATTTATATATAATCAAAAAAGAAAAAGAAAATGAACAGTTCCAAAGTTTCTAAGTCAAAGTCTTTAGTGAATAGAAACTTTGGAACTGTTCATTTTCTTTTTCTTTTTTGATTATTTATACTGTGTTTACTTGTTTTAACTCACACTTATTTGACAATTAAAGTAAGTAGCGATATGGATGTAAACATAATCGGTAAAGAGCAATCTTTTTGAGTTTTATACGGCTTATAAAATGATCGTTCAGTTTTTTGTTAAATTGAATGAAAAATGGGTAGGGATTTGTAAACCGATAGTGGAAATTCAGACAAGAGTATTTTATAAAATTGTTACTGAAAACGTTTAAATGCTTGGTATCGATTTAGTACCAATGATATTCATAAACTGGAAGAAAATCTTAATGATAGTGTAACATTTTGAGGGATTTTTCTGACAATTTCATAAAATATTTAATGCCAATAACACAAAAAGTAAGTTGTTGACCTACTTTTTTAAAAGCGAAAAGAAACACTGCAAGAAGAATCTTGAAATTGGCAAATAACAAGACAGAAAGTTTTATTTATAATAATTTATTCATATCTGTGTAGAAATGAGATATCCAGAAAACAAGTTATATTTTCCATGTATAAGTCGATCACCATGGTATCTTCGTATCCATACTTTGTCCCTTTTTTTTAGAGCAAGTACCAGCAATATAGTCCCAGATTCCCATTTAGAATGATTTGAATGTGCATACGCCATTACCTGGCCGTTTTTTATCATCATAACTGCTATATAGCGATCATGAAAAGCCATAACTGTGCATGAAAAAGCTAAAAGTCCTTTTAGGGGAGATGAATATATTAAAGGAGCTGAAAAAAAAACCAAGATACAATCTTAATGGTCTGGTTATATTAAAATTTTGATAAGAAATTGTGATTTTCTAAGGTTGATTAATGCTATTGTCCTTTCCGATATATTTTATTTTGTCAAATAAAAAAAACAACATGACTAGTCATGTTGTATATTTTATTTGATAAAATAAAATATTCATGTTGTATATTTTATTTAATAAAATATCATATATCGGAAAGGATACTATATTGGTAAGCAATTATATCTTAGTTAATAATGTTTATTCTATAACAACGTCGCAAATCTTTAACGCTTGTATATGTACGTTAATATGGCATAACAAATTTCACAATGATACCTACAACACAAATCAAGAAAAATCTTACCCTTTTTTCTGACACTGAGCAGCGCAGGTTTAATCAACAACAAATAAAATCAAAGTACTGAAGTACTGAAAGCCGGTCTCTTTTGGTGTGTTTTTATGTATATTGTGTAGTAAAGACTGAAAATCTCTCTCTCTCTCTCTCACTCTCTCTCTCTCTCTCTCTCTCTCTCTCTCTCTCTCATGCTTTTAATGTCGGCAAAGCGTCAAAGAGCGACCAAATTTTGTAAGCGGCTATACACAAAAATATGTCTAATAGAAAAAAAAATTCAACAGTTGCTGGCCATTTTTGAATTTCCTCTAGCAATTGCGAAATAATAACACAAATATATATCGAGTTTGATACTTCTTGAACGCAAAAAAAATAAATCTGATGCATATGCTGTCCATGAATAATTGTAACGGCAAAGAACATGTATCAGGTAATATTTTATAATTACGGCATACTGGTATTATAAAATTGGAAGTTTAATCGTATAATATATAATTATAAATAGTTGCTACGCTTATGCTTATTATACTTTCTATTAAATAGATGTGTACACATGTAATTTGTTTTAGGAAATAATTTCCCACTGGCGTGCATTGAAGTTCATATTGCTACATCAACAGGGCATATCTATTATTAATAGTATCCAAGAGTTATGACATTTTCTTCCTTTTGAAATGGTCAGGTGCATTTTCAAGTTCATTTTTAGCCGGGCTGAAAAGCTGAAAGTGTTGTCAAAAGTGTGGGCATTTTGTTTCCTTTTTTTTAATTGCCTATCGTTTTTAGTTTTCTTATCAATAACGTGTTTTAAAAACAAAACTATGCATTTTGGCACATACAATGCGCATGAATTTCCATGAATTACTTTGCTGCGTGTTTAAGAAATTAGATGGGGATTGAATATATAACGCTTTAAATTATTGCTGAAACAAGTATTATTAGCTTTTTCTATACACGTACATGTATCAAGAATCTGATTACCCATGCTGTTTATAGTAATGGAAGATAAAGTGTTGACAGGAGTAACACTGTAGTCTTTCACATTTTCTTCTTTTTCGTAAACTCCCTTGGTTGCTTCCTTTTCTATTTAATTAGAAAAATATAAATTAATTTTCCATGACTGATGCTACACAGCTGCAATTGATTTTAAGTTTATCTATATATGCTTATTAATATATCGGCGAGTTTTAAAACCCTACCATTTGTCATTAAAAAAAATAGGCATTGACTACACCTGTTCACTAACCTACTTTACAACATTTATATTCTCTTATCTCAAACACTCATTGCAAACACTGTTGTCCACTTTCAAACCAATTAAAATACCTGCATACTACCAAACAATTTTTTTCTTCACTTGCTCAATAACAGTCAAATTTTTTATTGGATTAATGCATTATAGATAAAGACTTGAATTATTTAAGACCTAATGATGACCAGTTATGGATATCACTTACTCGGACAGCCTTTCGATACATCACAAACTTCTTTAAAACAGTTGCACATTTGTTGGCAACCATTGCCAAAATAAGGAAATACACAGGATTTGCTACAATTTCTGCCACAAAACCCAGGCATACATCCTCAAAAAGAAAATAAGATAAGGAAATTGGTTTTAATGCACGTCAACATGCACACACATGGTTATTTACTTGTGTTCATATTTAGGCTCTTAATTGCAAAAGTACTTGTTTCAAATTATATTCAAAATTATATTGCGCATAACATACACGTACAGTGCTGCTATCCTGAAAGTTGACAAGGATAGGATAGGATAGGATTCAGGATGCACGATACATAATAGAAATATAAAAGTTAAGTTCTATCCTATCCTATCCTATCCTGCATCCTGTAGCCAATCAGATTAGAGTATAAATTTCAGAGTTATTTTGCGAAACGAAAATTGGCGTAACAATGTATTTTCAATGTCAATTTAATAATGTTTACAAGTTAAGCCATTTAAGAATAATTATTATATCAAGAACGCAGTGCATAACATTGATGCGCGCTAAAATGTCGGCGCTACATCTTTGTTAAATCGTACGCAAGTACGGAGTTACTGCGAAAATTCGATGCAACATTTCACGACGTCAGAAATAAATTTCTGTATTTATTTTATTTAAAGTCTGCAAAGTAATTAAAGCTTAAATTTATAAACGACCAATTCGGCATTTTAAAAGATAAACATGTATACAAGAAACAGACATTGCTCCACGTTTCATATAATTTCTTCGATGACCAATAACAGGTACGCATATATTTTTGTCCAATATTAACCTGAACATATCGAATTTATAAATGTTAGCTAGCTATAAATGCTTAAGAATTTATACATTAAAAATAATTCAGAGTGACTTAACTATAAACGATATAAACTCCCTAAAGGAATTATTCATTTCCAGACCGTGTTAACATTTATCGCCGAACGAATCGCTCGAATAATGATCATTATATACGCTCAGCTATATGTGATAAGAAAATAATTTGATAAAAAATATGTGACTAAACAGTTCCTCAATAAGTTCATCGAAGTTATTTGTCTGTTTTTTATGCATAAATATAATATTTAATCAAAAATCGAATCGCTTACCTGTTTGTTTACGTTATTGTGTATATCCCGCGTACGATTTAATTTTACCGTAGCACAGGTAAGTAAGTTATCCCGCTCGAAGAATATTCGGTTTTAAGATTTAATTATACATTTTCAGTACGACATTAATTGATAAAATCATTTAATTCTTAAATTTCGTTTCATTTAACTTGCCTTCCTATATTTTGAAGGTATGGGATAGGATAGGATAGGATAGAGCTTATTTGCAGGATAGGATGCAGGATACAGGATATAGGATAGGATAGGATAGTTTTGTCAACTTTCACGATAGCAGCACTGTAATATATAAACATTTTGGAAAACAATTGTAACCCTAAACTTACTAGTGCATTTTCCAAGAATTTCATTCCATTCGCCGTCTATGCAACATTCTTCATTTCTGAAAAAGCTATGTATATTAAAACAATAACCAACTACTGCAATCCTTGCATTTAAAACACTGTTATTCAAATGTTTTTAGAAAATTCAAATAAGCCCAAAACAGAAACAGCTGATTTGTCGTTATTTTTATGACATGTTCAAAACAGATGATATTTAACATGTAATCATGGTTATTGAACCATATAATATGCATCAAATTTTTAAGGTTGATAAATACTACATTAATTGTATACATTGCCAAGTATTTTCTCAAACATCAATAAGTGTATATTATATAACAACATCGAAAAAAAATCGGCACACGTATTTGCCAGCGACAATTACAACATCGATGACAACAACATAACAAAACATAATGGACCCATTCCTACCTGCTATCCCAACAATAAGCGGCACATGTTTTAGCTACGAAAAATATTGCAGTAAATCTTACTAAATGCATTACAGAAAAAAGACACCACAAAACTATTCGGTACTAGTTCAAAATGATATCAAAGTCATAATAAGCACTCTAACACGTGTCAAAGGGGAATTATTTCCGTAAAAAATTATTATGATTGGAAACACTTTGCAATCATAGTTTAACAATGATTTAATGTTTCTAATTCGCCGTGACCTCGTGGGAAAGTTAATAATATAATGCATGTATTAAAAGACTTAACGCAGAGCAACTTCATATATGTGAAAAGTTTCTAGCATAAAAATTACTCTAATTTCCAGGTAAACTGTGGGGTATCATATTCAGATCAAACATGATTTAATATAGTAATAATCATAGAATCAAAATTATCGGGCAAACTTCAGTAATCATTTTTGAGACCTTTCCTTTGAAAGATACTTTACGTGAAAACAAACATATTCAAATAACATATAGCAATAGTCAACTCACCCCTGCAAATGTGTTCGGAATGTTTTCTTTATCATTGCTAAGTATGTAATAAATCCAGAGGTGCTCGAATGAAAGTTCACGAGACTTCACCGAAATTTGTTCAATTCCTGTGAAATTTCGAGCGGAAGTATAAGTGTTCGGATAATATTCTCAAAGTACGTAAGTACTGGTCGTTTTTCATATCATATGCTACTTTGATTTATGTTAAAACGTGAAAAGCTTCTAAGATGTATGTCTTATTTCACCATCTAGCAGTTAATTATATTAAACGATGATATTCAGAACAGAGTTATCGTTCGTGTTTAACCACGTGTAGAGTGGTTGAAAATATAAACATTGGGTTGCTTAATAAAATCATAGCAATGTTTGATGCTCGTGGTGTGCAATACCATGTTTTTTTTTAAAATAATGGGTGTCTGTTTTGCATAAAGACTTAGTATATCGAGCCATTTTCAAAGGAACATTTTGCATAAAATAGTATAATCTGTTTTACTATTGATGTTATTACTAGGCGCGGATAGAAAATGAATCCTCAAGAGCGATCTCTTATAATTAAGCATGTTAGTTGTTGCAACAGCAGACAAAAAAAACTAATTTTTGTATTGTCACATTTATTTCTAGAACACATTTTATTCACCAATTAATGAAGATAAAGTTTAAAACCAATAAACATCTTGATTTTATATTTGACTACAAGAACCTAGATACTATAAACTAGACTACTAGACAATAAACACGAGGTACGATTTTTACTGCGAAACTCAAAGGGTCAAATAAAACCACGTTGTCTAAAATTTGAATGACAATAACATTCGCAGAGGTGAATTGTTTCAAGAAAAGAATAATTATAGGTTTTCCCTTTATCGTTTTTTAACAATTTTTTCTCGATGTATTCGAAAAATTCTATCCCTACGGTACTTCAAGCAAAAGTCAAATGGATGTAGCTTCGATGTTTTACAAACATTCAGCAGCAATAACTTCTAGAAGTGAGTCTCAGATTTCTCCGGTATGCGTACATTAGAGGACCCTGTAAGTGACCAAGGGCTCGTAACATAAAGCATGCTATTTTGACTTAAGTAGGGTCAGAAGTTGGACCTAGGCGGAATATAAGGACCTTCATAAGTCCCGCTTAAGCATGTCTTATATCGTAACATAAAGCAAACTTTGCTGTGTCTTAGCTAAGTCATGTTTATGTTAAAAAGTCAAAAACGTTTTTTCATTAGCTCACCTGAGCTGAAAGCTCTACTCAATATTTGAGTGTTAAGCTTCGAATTATAAGCAAGATAGAGAGATATGCTCTAAATTCTATGTTTGTACACAGATCCTAAAAACTAAAGATTAAAAAAGTAAAAAAAAATGGTCAATATTTATTAAGAAAATGTTCAAAGTCTGTTCTTCCAGAAACCAACTTTAACAACTTATTGTATTGTAAACTTAACCTTTTTTCGTCTTTATTACTCCTACTGTACATGTGATCCTTGACTGTGTTTGTGTTCATTGGTATAAACTGATTTTGATTCTCAAATACCAGTGAAATGGTCTTGAGTGAATAAAAGAATTGAAAATCTTAGGCCATTCTTTTTTTTTCATTTTAAATGCTGAATAGGAAATATCAAGTTAAAAATCTTAAGCTCAATGTAATAAACTCATGTGAACAAAATATGACTCAAACCTAGGCGAACTGTGAGCTCTGTATCTTGGTTATAATTCTACGATTGACGCTGAAATTTTGGTTGAACATTAGAAATTCTATATGAATTAGAGTATATTAAATACTTGTACAAACAAAATAAAAGAATGATATTCTGTATATACCTACTCTCTGGGGCCCCCTCTTTATACAATAAATAATGTGATATCTACATCAATTTTGATAGTTTTTCAGACACGAGTAAATAAAAACGACATCTTTAAAACAGTTTCCATAGTTCTGACACATTTCTGTTGCGGGGATAATGTAAATATCGCTATTCCTAAGAAAATATCACAGCGGAAAATTATGCTGGTTTGTACGCAAAGTAAATAGCAGTCATTTAATTATAATGGAGAAGACAAAAAAAATTTTTGAATGTTTTTAATTTGAGGAATTGAGCACATTGAGGTACAATTTTCTTCTTCACATCTATACATGTAGGATTTTTTTAGATGAAAAACAATAACTATTATATTTTTTAAAAAATGCAATAACTAGTAAGTAGTTGATGAAAAAAATGTACCCATAAATTATGCTCTCATATATTTTGATCGATTTACAAAGTGTGTGTGTGGGGGGGGTGGGGGGCAGAACGAAAATATAGGGAATTGGAAGTTAACAACTTAACAGGGTACCCCTACCAAATGTTAAGTTTTATATCTTGCGATATCTTGATTTTCTTATTCTGGTAAAAAATAGTATTTCATGAAGGTTCAATGTCAAAGATTACGTGTATGCAAAAATAAGTGTAAAATTCGAATACTTTACAATATTTATTTTTTGTTATTCTAACGATGGACCATATGGCACAATATCTTTTGAACGCCCATAGTTGCTCAGGTGAGCGATGTGGCCCCATGGGCCTCTTGTTATATTTTTATAGATACACGTGCATGGCATATTTGATATTAGATAAAGGGGAGGGGGAGGTTGGATGTAAATGTACAGAACAACATATAAGGTGGCATGAGTATATATTCATTAATATTTGTACCTAAAAATTTTTAAAAGCTCAAAGCAATGGATCTCGGGCAAAATATTCAGTCTATTAAAGCTTCTTTGTTTTGACGAATATTTACTATTTTAGTTGTTCTCGAAGACTATCTGTGGCGTAATATCGCGATGCCATCTTTAAAATCGCTGGGGGGGGGGGGAGGGGGGTTGTTCTGCCTTCTAGCGTCCTTTTTTTAATTTCTCAAGTTTCGCGAGTTAATATATGCAGTTACTTCTTGTAAAGCGACCATTACGTGTCTAGAACCTATTTAGCAGTCCACTTGCATACTACCGGTTTATGGAAAATGTTACAGATCATTACGACCACTGTTAATATTTATATGAATGAAATCAAAAAATTTATATTGATCAATATCAAGATTTTTAGAACCATTTTAACAAGACATTGGACTATCGGTAGGACGTAACTATCTATTTCTTGCCTCAAAACAAGTTAAAAATGACTCTGTTTTCAAATGAATTATACACAGTAGTAGTATAAGGCGCCTAGCTGGAGGGTTCAACTGAGTGCACTTTTTATGCAAATGAGGTAAAAAAAACTGGGTTTAAGGTTGAAATGAGTTTTATTGAACAAGAACATCAAAAATCATGAAACAAGTGAAGAAATAAGCACAAAAGTTAAGTTAAAATTAGAACACTGTCCTTCTCTCTGAATGTAGTGATCATTTTCTATTGTTCCTCTTTTCCTTCTTCTTCTTTGGGTTCTCCATTGAGGTAAACTGTGGGTCCTAAGAGATGGCTTATGTCTAGGATATTCATTGGTTCTTTCAAGAAGACTTCTCCGCTGATGGCTTTAGTGTTTCCGTTTTGGACTAGAGCGAATTTCTTGCAGTATTTGATGCAGATATCTCTGAGGTTTTTGAATTGACTCTCTGTGCCATTTTTAGCTTCTACGTAAATGGTCCAGGAATGTTTTTTTAATTCTTTATTTTTCAGCAATTCTTGGATCCATTCCGTTTGTTTGTCATTCATTTTTTTATCTTCAGCCATTTATTGGATGTGAGGCAGGATAACGTTTAACCCCTCGTATAATTCTTTCAGCAGTTTACTGGCAGAGTTTTTATCTTCAGTCATTTTGGCTAATTTTTGTTGAGTTTCTTCTAGGCGTTTTTCCACTTGGAATTTCTCGTAGTCCTTTTGACTGGCTATGCATTCTGGATAGTACGGGTTTTCTAACAGGTCTTGTACTTTTTCCGAGATACTTTTTCTTCGCTTTCCACTTCCAAAACTGTCTGTACTGTAGTTTTTATCTCGGTTATCTCTGATTCTTCTTTTCAGTTGAATGTTTAGTTGTCTTTCAAATTCTTGGTCTTCTTCTTTTTCCTCCTTCAGTCTTTGTTCTTTTTCTTTTTCAGTCTCCCATTCTCCCCAGGGTGATTTGGTTTTTTTAGGAGGTGATGGGAAAGGAAATTTAGGACGATCTTTATCTTCATTAGAATGTTTCAAAACTCTGACACTTATTCCTTTGTTGACTAGTTCTTCTACTTTTACTTTGTCTTTTTTTGAGTTTTTCTTGTCTTTAACTGCTTTCACTCTTTTGCTGTATAAGTTATCTATTTTTGTTTCTGCCCAGGTCATGTGCTTCCACTGATCTTTTTCTTTTTTGACTTCAGAAGCATCATAGATGTCTGAGCCTTCTATTTCTAACAGGGCCCTGGCTTCGGCAATGGTGCATGGTTCCTTCAGTTGAATTTCTCCTGCAATTGCCTGGGTATAGCCGTTGTAAAATAAGCTATAGACATCACCATGTTGTTTGCAGAGATCATTCAATCTTGGAAATGTCTTCTTGTTGTCTGCCGATGCAGGGAGACGTAACTTGAAGTAAACAACTTTGGAGATTTCTTTAGTTTGCTCTGTTTCCATTGTAGTTTGTTCTGTTTCCATTGTAGTGATTGTTTCACTAGCCGTGGCTTTTTGAAATGTCTTTTTGAAGAAAAAGGGCTTACTTTTATAGACATTTTAGACCATGTCAGCAGTTTTCTATGGAATTTTTTCTAATTGGGTTTCTTCCAGAAAAAACTAGTTTTGACCAGTTCTGTGTACCTCGTGACTTTGTTTGTTCTTCTCGTGAGCGCGTGATCACGTGGGGTTTTCCCCCCAAGGTTAAAAAGGCCATATTCATATGACGTGTACCTCGTGACTTTGTTTGTTCTCCGCGTGAGCGCGTGATCACGTGAGGTTTTTTCCCCCAAGGTTAAAAAGGCCATATTCATATGACTGTCTTTATTTTCTTCATAACTTCCAAGCGAGATGAAGTCAAAGGAGAAAATTTTATTGACCCAATTACAATTATTAAAGCATAAGAGAAAACGTTTGAAGGAAGAAAGTTTACGACGAATCAATAAATCTAAACGTACCCAAAAGAAAAGAAAAGTGGTTTCTGATTATTACAACATCCGATTAGATCGTGGACGACAATCAAGAAAATTTAAAGTGAAACAAAATGTATATACAGTTTCCTTTCACCCTTTCCCTCAGAAATCTCAGAATGATTTTGTTCGCCGTATTTTACGAGACGTTCTCAATCAAGTCAAAGAACGTATGCAATGTAATCCTAACGATTATTTACGATTGAACATACGGCATCCATCTTTAGAATCGGACATTTGGTACGAGTTTACTCAATCGAAACATTTGAACGAAGTCAAGATATTGAACAAAATTGAAGCCGTGCAGCAATCAAAAAAAGAATTTACCATTACCGATGGATCGGCTCAATTTGAATTGTTTCACGTGAAATATCCACAGGGTAGTGGAGGTCAGTCTTTGAGACATTTAGATTCATGTAAAGAGAAATTTAAGAAAGGGAAACAATCTGTGTTGAAAATTGTTAATCCTTGGGATCACTTGTGTCTCTCTCGGGCTATTGTGGTGGCTCGATTATACAGTCACAAACCCCAAGATCCCCAGGCTCTCAAAGAATGGCAAAAACAATGGACCCGAATGCGTAAAGGGGATTTCGAAAGTGTAGATCAGAAACAACAAGCCATGGAACTCATGAGACAAGCCCACTGTGACCCTAACATGCCTTGTGGACCCCAGGAATGGAACAAATTACAAGAAGCAATAGTTTCCCAATATAGACTCAAAATATTTCAATTCAAAACAGGGTGTTCTCGAACGAAATTAGAACCCCTTTACAAAGGGAAAGGACATGGAACTTGTTTGAATATTTTCTTAGACAAGCAACATTACGATACTATCCTTTCCATGCCAGGAGTGGTCTGTAGGAATTACTACTGTGATTATTGCGATGTAGGGTATAGTCACATCGAAGATCACCGGACCAATTGTCCTCATCGATGCTCTTTCTGTTTAGGAGACTCTGCTTGCAATTGTATGGCCGATGGCAGTAGCATTCATTGTGATCACTGTAAGGGTTATTTCAAAAACTTGAGTTGTTACAAGAGACACTTAGAGCCCTACAGCACGAAATGCGAAACTACTGTCTGTAGTTTAATGGATCGATGCCCTCGATGTCAAACCTGGATGAGTAAAAAGTTGATGGCTAATCACAAATGTGGGGGACAGAAAGAGTGTAAGATTTGTAAAAAAAAATAGTCGACAAAGACCATCGGTGTTACGTTCAAATTAAACTTCCTCATAAAAAAAGAAAGAAATCATTGGATTTATACATTTATTTCGATTTTGAATGTACTCAAGAGAAAGGGATTCATGTCCCTAACTTATGTGTTGCTCATCGGGTGTGTCAACATTGCGATCACTTACCGGTGGACGAACATTGCCCCCACTGTGAAGCTTTAGGACCTCGTCGACACGTATTCCGTGGACCCGACACTTTAAAAGAATTTATGGATTGGTTGTTTCAGAGTCAACCCCACTCTACCCAAAAAGGCCAAAATTGACTTTTACATCAGGATGCCATTGTCATAGCTCATAATTTTAAAGGGTACGACGGGCAATTTATTTTGAATTATTTGGTGCATACGGCGTGCATTTCTCCCACGGTGATCATGAACGGACCCAAAATTTTATCCATGCAAGCCTGTGGATTGAAATTTCTGAATTCTTACAATTACTTACCTTTTGCTTTATCGAAAATACCTTCGGCTTTTGGATTTCAAGAATTAAAAAAAGGATATTTTCCCCACTTTTTCAATACGGATCAAAATCAACATTATGTGGGACCCTATCCCCCCGCCTCTTACTACAATCCCGACGACATGACGGCTTCTGGGCGTAAAGCCTTTTATCAGTGGTACGAGCAACAGAAAGGCAAACTACGCAGGACAGTTAAGGCAACAATTTGCTTTCAAACAGCAGTAAAAGGAGGTCGTTTGTTTAAGCTTTATTTTTTCTGCATGATATATTTTTTAAAACTATTTTTGACTGATTTTGAAAAGATATGGGTCACTTTAACTTGACTATGTCTTAATTTGACTGTCACGTGACTTTTCAGTGTCACGTGGGCATCTTTTAGACAAGAAACGTCAATGCTAATTTGAGACAAAAAAGACAAGGGCAAGACAAACAAAGTTTGGAGTAAGCAATACGCCTACTTATTCAAAATTATATATACATCATAGAAATCAATGCTCATTCAGTTGTAAAATTCGTTTATTATGCAAATTCCTTGGAAAACTGGCTACTTGTTGCAAAAATAGCGCGTTCTTGTACATTTCGATTAAAATTACAAATTAAACCTTCATTTCTCAACAAATGAGCATCAGTTTTCATTAAGTACACGAGAAAAGGAAGAAAATTATACCAAGTTCAATAATAACTATAGCCGCCTTGCCCTTGTCTTTTTGCATTTAATTTGACAGTCAGTCAGGTCTCTCAAATCAATACACATTTCAAACGCACAAATGATCCCAAAAGGGGAGATAACTCTATAAGCGGTAACTCTGCTGAAATAGGCGCGGTGTCATTGTATCGTCTAATCCTAATTTATTTTGAAATATATTTCATCAGTACATTATGCAAATGATTATTTAAACATAGTGTTTCTGTTTTATCTTTATAAAAAGGGACAGTATGGTTTCTATGAATCACCCGCATTTCCTCTGTTGTAATTAGAGACGCAAACAAAAACAATTGTGCGTCATATTTTAGGTAACTGCATGCGCGGAGTTAGTAGTTTCTTAATTTTTGAGGGAAGGAAAGAAAAATATATGAGACCTTTGTGCAAAATTATCTGAGGGGTAGGCTGGTCTTGGGAGAAGCCCCTCTATAATAAGACAGATATGTAACATGATTTAAATTTTTCTCATAATATAAAAAATAACCCCTACCTCACTGTACAATATGGTCAGGGGTATGTTTTGATTATAAGAATATTTCATGTCTGGTGCAAGCCTGTGCCTTATGACTCAATGTTTATATACAACACTGTTGTCTTGAAACATTTTCCAGGGGGGGGGGTGGTTCATGGAATTTATTTGCAAGTGGCCAGAGACCAAGCCATATTACTATGTGAAGTGTGAATTAAATTAGAATTATCCAGGGGAGAGGGGCTATATACACATGAAGAATGATTTTAAGGTTATACTCATTTTCTTCTTTTGGGGGGGGGGGGGGTGGTGCTATATATTTATTCAGTCACAAAATTTATTCCATTCCAATTGCATATTATTTTTCATTACCAAGAATAAAAGAGGGTGTGTAAATCCTGCAAGTAGGCAATCAAAAGCCGTTTTTGGTTCACGTGAATGTATAAAATTTAAATAATTCTGAACTTAATCTTATGCGAGGGGATGAAGACTCTCTCCCCCACCCCTTTACATCCTTAATGCATGCAAACAGCATATAGCAATTTAATATAGCTGACTTGGGTAAATGTCTCCTCTCCTCCATTTCTTAAAAAAATTATGAATATAAAAACAATTAGACTTGGCTTATTTGTTTTATTCATTTATACTAAGAAGATAAATTACTTTCTGAAAGAGTAATAATGATAATATGTTCAGTGACAACATTATTTTAAAATTGATATACCCATATATGCATGCACAATCAACAATTTCAATTTCTTTTATGTATCATATTATATGATGTCAATGTGTTTATTGTATGACTCCTTAGTTTGACTCCTCTTCTTTCTCCAAAAGCACAGTCTTCCTGTTCTTTAAGTCCAGGTTTTTATTTTCATCATTTTCATATTTTATATTCCCAGGATAAGAGTGTGTGTAACTTGTCACCAATAAGAACAGCATTTATGCAAATCCCAAAACATAGGAGGTAAAAGCTGAAATGAAAATGATTTTTCAGTGAGTTTAACATGTAATCAAAATGACTGAATGATTAAAATGGAAGAATTTTTTTCTACAATTTGACAAACAATGGAATGTATTTATCTTGATCAACATTTCATTCTGTTAAGATTTGCATTCAGGTTTTGCACATGTTCAAATACAGCTTTAAAACAGTTTTTTCATGATCGACACCTTCACCCCTGTTATGTGTAAGATTACTGTGGCCCCTTTATTTTAATCGACAAAACCTTAACAGTGCACTTCTCTCTCTCTCTCTCTCTCTCTCTCTCTCTCTCTCTCTCTCTCATATATTGTATACAAGATTTCTATCAAGCCAGTGCAGTTACAGTGAAATCATACCATGTAATGTTGATATGTTCAATGTTGATGAGCAATTTTTAATGATGAAGTATTAAAAATTGTAGGTTTAAAATAACATAAGTTTTAAATTTTTAATCAGTTTAAATTAAACACATATACACACATACATAGGACTACATGTCAACAGCAATTTGAGCATTCTGTTAAAGGTCTAATTTGCATGAATGGGTAAAGTGACAAACACTTTAACTATTATTTGAAAGTTTCACATGCACATTCTAAACAAACATACCATGTCCATATACAGATTCCTCATTTAGAGAAATCAGATGAAGTGATATCACATGCAACTCAATTATATTTGTATATTATAAGATTTCAGACAGTGTTATGTTCTGAGTGATATAAAAAGCTAGTAATGATAATTAATGTGCATGAACATTTTAAATCAATTGGATGAATATAATGTGTAAAAAAAATTAAATAAATTAACTGTCATAGAAGAATTTTCAACACAGAAGAAACATGTTATTGATCAGCTGTTTATGAACGGGTCAACTAATTTTCAGAAAATCAAATCAGCTGTATATAATCCTTTACCCTGTACTGTACTGATTTTCAGGAAACCAGATCAGCTGTTTTCACAGTCTCACTTTGTTTACATACAAACAACTGCATGTAGTCAGACTGAGTGTAGTGTAAAGCTATAGTATTGTCTGTACAAATGCTATGAACTGATTCGATTGTGTCAATTGAACTTTCAGAAGAAAATGAGTCACAATTTAACGGACCGACAATAAACTTCTACATGTAACGTTACAATGTAAACAATGCAGTCTCTTCTCATGTTTTGAACGAAACAACACAATGAGTTGATCAGAAATTCATCCACTGTATAAAAGCACAGTAAAATAGTTACTTAGTTATCTGGTCTATTACAAATACACTGTATATCTATTCTACATACCTGATAAATCATCAAAAGATCGTTACCATCAGGAACACCAGCTACACGTGTTAACATCAATTACAGCGTCTGACGAGCGCTTTCAGGACGCAGATTCACACCCATACGACAGATGTGATATAGAAATTATCTGTATATTCTCGTTGTTGTAAATTTATATATACACATATGTGTAACTCGTTGTTATAGGTTTTCCCATGAAGTATTAAATCAACCGTATATTTTGCCAAAACTACTGTTTTCGGTGTATTTTCCATATATGGAAATACAGATGCGGGACATGTATTATGACGTCATATCTCATTATCCCTTCATTAGCATATCAGAGCGATGTGTAGCCTTATCTGCACTGCGTGTTTGATTTTCAAAAGGAATTTTTAGATTACTGTATTTCCGATGTCGATATTTTACAGCGTTGTTGTGCTCAATTCAGAAACACCATTCAAAATGTGGTTCAAATGAATTCCTTTCAAGAAGCCATTACTTTTGCTAGTACTGCTAATTTAGCCTACCGGAGAGGATTCATGCCCGAAGACAGCATTGCTATTGTTCCTAATCTCGGATATGATCCCTCACGACAATTTTCAATGAAAGGGTGTCGGTGGCTAGCTTGGATGAGTCGCGACGGGCGAGTCATTCGACATGCTAAAAATGGGGGAGAAATGCAGATAGGACTCTATACCGTGGACGGATACGACGAAGAGATTCATACCGTTTACGAATTCTACGGATGTTATAATTATTGGCACGGGTGTCCTACCTGTCATCCCGAACTAGAAACTCAAACTCATCCTCATCGATCCGATTGTACCTATGGTGCTTTGTACCAACAGACTTTAATACGAGAACATCAATTAAGAGAACAGGGGTATGAAGTAGTCACAATCTGGGAACATGACTTTGATCAGGAAATAAAAAATAATCCCAATTTAGAACACTTTTTACAAACTCTCAATTTCCAAGATCCTTTGAATCCACGCCAAGCTCTCTACGGGGGGCGGACCAATGCCACTCGATTGTTTTGTAACGAGGGAGATATGAGATATGTGGATGTGTGCTCCCTTTACCCTTACGTTCTCAAGTACAAACCTTTTCCCATGGGGCACCAAGAAATCATCACAGACCATTTCCAGGATGTTCGTAGTTACTTTGGATTAGTACAGTGCCGGATCTTGCCTCCAAGAGGCCTGTATCATCCCGTTTTACCCTATCGCACTGGAGGAAAATTATTGTTTCCCTTATGCCGCACCTGTGCCGAAGAACGTCCACAGTATCCCCACTACCGATGTCAACACACCGATTCTGAACGTTTCTTGATCGGAACTTGGGTGACTAGCGAACTTCAGAAAGCCTTGGAATGCGGATACCAAATCCAGCACATTTACGAAGTGTGGCATTTTCCTCAGAGCAGTTGTAATCTATTTCGCGGTTACATTGATACTTTCTTGAAAATCAAGCAAGAGGCTTCGGGATATCCTCCCGATTGTCAGACCGAGGAAGAACAAAGGGCTTACATGAACGATATTTTTAGACGAGAAAAATTGGTACTGAATCCTTTAGAAATCGAGAAAAATACCGTGAAGCGTACTATTGCCAAGTTATTCTTAAATTGTTTATGGGGTAAATTTGCTCAACGCTTGCAATTACCTAAAATTCAATATTTGACTGAACAGGAAGAACTGAATCAAATGTTACAAGACACTACCCTCGAAGTAAAAGGGTTAGAACTTTTGAATAATACTGAAAAACCTGAATCGGATATGATCTTGATTAATTACTTGGAAAAACAAGATTTCATTGAAGACTGTCCTTTTGGCAACGTGATCTTAGCTGCTTTGACCACGGCTCATGCTCGATTACATCTCTACGAGACTTTAGAAAAATTAGGAGATCGTGTTCTTTATTTCGATACAGACAGCATCATCTATCAACACGTGGAGGGACTGTTTAATCCTACTATCGTGAACAGTTTAGGAGGATGGACGGATGAACTGGATGGAGGACACATTGTCCAAGGGCATCCAAACCGGCTTGGGCAGCACTCTGTATGGCTTGTCTGGTTCCTTCTTTGACTAACACTTGAGCCCCCTTTTTTAACCCTGTTTTTACCCCTTCTTTAACCCCTGATCTAATGAGACCCATTGTACCTCGTTTCAGTAACTGTGGTAATTGTTTAATTCCTCCTTTCATTCCTCCTTTAATCAGGTCTGTCACCACTCCTCTACCCCTTTGTTTTCTTCTTTTTCTTCTCCTTCCTTTTCCTGTCTGACCTCCCAAGAATTTGTCGACATTGGTGTCAATAAGGTTGGCTACTTTATTTTTGACCAAAGGCAATACCTTTTTTCTAAGTAAATCGCCAACGAATGGTGCTCTTATACCTTGGACATTTCTCATTAATTGTCTATCTACTAAAGGAATGGCAAACCTTTTCAGTCTATTTTTAGTTCGTGTTCTCAAACCTTCCATTAAGGGTACTTTATTTTTAAATCTGTCTATAATAGAATTTTTAGTGACTTCATAACCTCCTTTAAGGACATCACCAATGATTCCTCTTCCAGTTTGTTTTTTTTCTTACTAGGCCTCCCAGGACTTCTCCGATAACTGGTCCCAAAGCACCGGTGACTAAGGGCCCTCCTATTTTCAAGAGGGCTCCTATAGGTATTCCAAATCCTTTTTGTCTAAATAATCCTCTATGATAATCCCCAAACCCCTTTTGACGTAATAATCCCTGATGATATACCATGATGACTGAGTAAAAGTTTTAGTGAATTCGGTTTTTATATCTTGCATCAAGGTCTGTTTTTATATCTTCTTCTCCTTCTGGCTCTTATTTTTCCTTTTCCCAGTTGAGAAGCTATGCCACCTAATAGAGCAGGAGCAAGGGTAGCTGCCAGAGGTAAAAGTGAAAAAAAAAACCCTCTCTGTTCTGTTCGTCGTCTTCGTCGTCGTCTTTGAGGGTAAGCCATCTTCAACAATACTGAATAAAATGTTAAGCATCTTACCTATTTATATACTTTTGTGCTTGTTTAATATCTTTTGAAACACTCTATGCAACAGGAGAACAGGAAGAGGACACCCAATAAAACACCACCGAGTATAGTCCAGAGTTCCATGATTAATACACTTTTCTAAAATGAAGTTTTATAACCGTTTTTCCCCTTAAAAAGGGAAACAAGTCACCCAAAGAATTTCTGAGTTGAATCTCAATGGTATCAAAATGCCTTTTACTCAGTTTCAAATATTCGGCTCTCACGGGTTCCCATTTTGCCTGCGTTTGATCCTGACTGCCAGAAGTCACGGGGACGACTCTCAACAATTTCAAAGCATTAGAACCTACCATCTGAGGTTCTATGATGTCACAGTACACATACATCTGTTTCAAATTCTCGAACAAATCAATGTTATTGGGAGCAAGATAATTTACATTGATCCATTTAGTCGTGATCTCTAAGGTTGTAAAATTGAAAGCTTTTCCCCCAAACCCCATTTTTAAGGCTAGGGGTATGGGAAAACGGATGCAAAAGGGGTGGTTTTGACGCATTACATTTCCGTTGTATTGATATTCGATTCGATCGAATTTATCATGGTACACTAATTGCATGTTATTCTTCTCATTGGGGTTTTTACTCAAGACTCCCCAGAGATCATGCATGGTTATTCGGAGACCCTCGTTGATTTCAGAGATTAGGGCCTTGGGATGAACGTAAGGACCCGGTTGAAACTGAATTTTCCAAATATCCATTTCTAAAGTAGGCGGGACTTCTTTTTTCTCTTCTTTTTGTCTATAATTATAACCAAAGTAAGAATATTTCCAGGACACCAAAGTTTCACAATCAGCAAGAAATGTGCTTTCTAATTTAGTCTTTTGAAAACAATTGGTTTTAAAAAGATTAAGATCTCCTAATTGATCGCTATATTCTTTAGTGATTAAAATGTCAAAATAGGCTTCCTTATCTGAAATGTTTTGAACATCCGTCCCATACATCATTTCAGTAAGAGCCACTTCCCATTCTCCATCGGTTAAGTCAATAGTTTGGGGTAACAAGGTTTTAAACTGGGAGATCATATTATTTGGAAAAGTTTTCATCGATCCATCACTGGGTAAGGTCAAGTAAAACCCCTTGCTCTGTGCCATGTTGATTCCAAATGACTCTTATTGAAATAAAAACCAACTTTATATATAAAGTGAACAATTTTTTTTATTGAACATGACAAAATACAACATTTTTTTCTGCAGTCATCTTAAAAAAAATCCCACAAATGTCAATTGTCTTTGAGGAGGGGCACCGTGTCGCTATTTCCATTTTCATCAAATTCCATGGGTTCCTTGGTTTCTTTATCCATCTTTCTTCTCTTTTCACTAGGTTTTCCATCATCATCATCATTATCATCTGGATAATGAATTTCCGTCTCGAAGGGAGGAAGATTCTCGATTGGAAAGGGACGTCTCATGTAGAGATATTCTATGGGCTCACAACAACAGACGTAATCGTATCCCCTTTTTCTTAATGTTTTCAAATCCGAGAGAGTATGCTTCAATTTTCTATCCCACTTGGATTCGTACATGGTCCAGAGATCCTCTTCTCTGTGAAACGAAGCTTTGATTTTATACTTGTATTCGTGATATTTACTCTTTCCAAAGATCAGAAAATGGTCGGGAAGGATCATTCTCATGTAGAGATAAGCTTCTCTGTCTCCGTCTATTTCTGAATTCTTCTTTAAGAAATCCTTATAACATTCTCTTTTGGAGCTGATCCATTCCCCTTTTAGGGTTAGACTTCCATCCAGTCCATTTTCGTAGTAAGGCGGTAATAAGATTTTCCAGCGATATTCACTTCTTGTCATCTTTGTGAATTTTGATGTCAAAAAACAAAGAACATCTCCTTTTTATGTGTTTTTATGGTTTAAAAATAGAGACACGTGAGGGTTTTGGTCGAACAAAAAAAACACCCCAAAATCCGGTTTTTTCCAGTTGATCCAGTTTTATAAGGTTTGAGGTTTGCTTGCCTTCTTTAAGGCGGGAAGAGTGGGACTAGGCATGATGTAACCCACAAGAGAACTGAGAATGACCACCCAATATTCTCTATTGCTATCGTGTACAGCTAACATCACAATAGAAGCAATAATTAATGTAATGCAAACAAATAACTGAGCAAAAAAGACAATTTCTGCTCTAGGAATTCTTTCACCAAACAGTTTCCAGTGTTCTAAGCTGGTAGAATGAGATCCGTTTGGGGAATCCATGAATCAAAACTAGGGGGATAACCTTTCCACCTTACTTTTACTTCCGTTATGACTTTTTTACCTACACGACGCTTTTTATAACCCAAAATCTCTTCCACTTCGTACACATCGTCCTTTTCAATGACTTTTTGTAATTCAGACTCGTAAAAGGTTCCTTCTAATTCTTCTCTATTATAGTCCTCTACCTTATATTTATAAGGTACAGATCCCTTCACTAAACGAGATATGGTAAACAGTTCTCTAGTCCAGTTAGGTAAATACCCTTTTTCAAAAGTACGTTTAGCTTTACTGATTCTCACTAGATCCCCCTTTTTAAACTTTGAACTTTTGAGACTGGTTTTCTTTTTATACAAAGTTTTCCAGACTTCTAAATCATTGGAGGCATTCACTTCAACCGGAGCTCTCTTGATACTTCGGTGATAACTGTGATTATAGGCATACACTAAGTCGGGTAAAATGTTCACATATCTTCTAGTTTTATGACGAGTGAAATATCTCCACATGCGGGTTTTCAGGGTACGTTGAAATCGTTCGACGATACTGGCTTTGGTTTCTGCATTACGAGTGGTAAAAAAATGAATGGATTTAAAAGCATTAAGAAATTCTTTATTGGTGAATTCTTTTCCTTTATCGGATTGAATACGAAGAGGTTGTCTTCCGTCTTGTTTTATGATCTGTTGTAATCCTCGAACCATTTCTTTTCCCGATTTCTGTTTTAAGGGTACTACCCAAGCATATTTAGAAAAAACATCAATGGCACACAATAAAAAAGTATATCCATCATTATCTTTTTTCAAGGGAGACACATCAGCCAAATCTAATTGCCATTGTTCGTCTATACCGGTCACTCCGATTTGCTCTCTTTTGAATTTCCTTTGAATGGGTTTATGCAGAGTATAAGCTTCTTGTTCCCTTAACCATTTTCTAATTTGAGAAAGAGAAACGGAATGTCCCTTTGCACGTAATTGACGATATAAAACTGGACCCCTCCATATCCAGTTTTAGGATTGTAATAAATTTCTGCTAAAATCTCTGGTAACACCTTTTTCTTCATCTCTTTAATATAGACCAATCTAGAATAGCGTTTTTAGTCCTTTTGGTTGTCTTTGGAGTTAAAGCAAAAGAAGAACCTTGAGGTGTGCTAAAACTTGAGGCATCCTGAAACCCGGTATCGTCGTAGTCGCCAGCATCATATTCAGTCAACATCGGTCTAGGAGTACTGATTTTTCCTGGCTTTTCCATAGCTTTTATAATGTTTGGATTCTGTATATAATCTTTAGGTACTTTGGTTTCTTTTAAAGCTTGTGCAAATTCGTTTGTCCCTACAGGAGAAGCAAACCCTTTACGGGATTTAGTTTTCATGGTATTAGTGACTAGATCCACAATATTAGAATCAGGAATCATTTTTCCTCGATAACTAATTTCTCCATCGTCATTCCATTTTAAGACTTGAGATTTCTTAAGATGTTCTAAGAGAAGCCCTGCTTTCTTTTGCATTTTATTACTAACACTTTTAATGACTTGCTCCTCTAATTCTGAAGAACTGGGCTCAGCCTCAGCCTCAGCAGCAGCACCACCAGCACCAGCATCTCCTTCCTCTTGGACGGTAACAGGCTTGGGTAGTATCTTTTCCTTTCCTTTGCTACGAGCTTGACGTAAATAATTACGATAACGATATAATTGATGTCCATAGAGAGCCGCTTTTTCTTCAGAATTCAAATCTTCCCTGTTTTGAATCTGATCTAACTGCTGGCCTAATCCAATAGTCGCCTGAAAATCGGGAGATTTAGGTAGTTTACCTTTTAATTCCAATAACATAGTTTCGGGAACCAACACCATTTTACGACTCATTTTGGCAAGATTTTACTCAAAAGTAAAGAAAGAAGAGATCCTCCTTTTTGTTTCAATAATAAAGCTCTTCTTTTTTTATGACTCTGAGGTTGAACTAACTTTCTCAAGATGTGTTTCTTAGGAGCCAGTTGTCTCTTCTGAGAGGGAGATAGAGATATGTTGCCTTTTAATAGGTTGTATACAATTTCGCAAATCTTATGAATGCAGTCATTACTACAATGTTTTAACACTTGATTTTTTAAGACAGGGGTACTTTCAGGAGAGAGTACTAGGTTCAACACGGGCATGTGAGGTCTCAATCTACATTCTCCTTTTTCACCCCTTTCTTTTCTTTCTTTTCTGTCGCCTCTTTTCTCTTTTTTATATCAGAAGCCATCATTAAAAACTGATAAAAAATTCATCTATGGTTGTCTTTTATAGGATGACCAAAGACACTCTATCCTTTATTCTGGACCCATGGTTCAGCTACTGGGTGATATCTTTGTCTATGTTTTTCGTATTCCCTTTTAAGTCTAAAAGCCATGTGACAGTCGGGACAATAATAATTTAGTTTAGGTTTCTTGAAACCTAAAGTAAAGTTAGACATATCTGGTACAGGAACTATTTTCCTTTTCGATTGACTTTCAATCCAAGCGGGGTTATGAGCGGTAGCCAAGTGACGATCGTAATTTTCCTTCAGTCTGAATCCGACCCCATCGTGGGGACAGAAATATTTTAAGGCCGGTGACTCATTTGGAGACTTTTTCGAGAGTGTAGGGGTAGATGGTGCTTTAATAGGGGACTGATCAATAGTAATGACATCATCAAACAAAGAGGGAGCTTGAGTTGCTTTAATAGGGGTAGAAGTCATTACATTATCTGAGGTTCTGGCCGCTCCTATAGGACCTTGCATGGCCCTATCCATTTTCTGGATAGCCCTAGCATTGATAATGGGAAAAGTTGGGGTATCATCCTCAGCATAGGGAAGAGTGGCTTCTAAATCACCTTGATTTTTCTGATTTTGATCTTGACGATACAAGTCTACTTGCTCCTGAACCCAATCAGGCAAGTCTTTCCTAAGGGGAGGAGTCTTCACAAAATCTTTTTTGCTTAATTTCTTTTTGATGGCTTTCTTCGATTTGCTCTTTCCAGGCTGAGCCATTTTTTTCTTTTTTCAAATTCCATTTCAATAAATTACGAATGATGACCCCTCCTAAAAACCCAGCTCCTCCTCCTCGTTTCAATACGGCTTTCAGTCTGTTATATTCGTTGACTTTTTTGTCAGCAATCACTTTCAAATCATCCCGGTGTTTTTCAATAAACCGTTGAGTCTGTTTGTCGACAGGAATAGTTCCTTTCAGTAAATTCTTAGCTCCTATCAGAAACCATTTCATTAAGGTTTTACGGCTTAATTCGATGATTTCCTGCCTTTTCTGTGGATCTTTTTCTCCATATAAAAGTTTCAAAAGTCTCAACACTTTGTTTTGTCGTGCCATGACGAACTCAATCCAAATGAAGGTAACTCCTCGTGTGTTCAATATTTATATTCTCGAGGCATATAGACACTTAGGGTATCGAACATTTGACTTCTTAATCTCAATTCATCTGGAGTTTGTGGACTGAGATCTACAAGCAAATAACCGTGAGGAATACTAGTAGACTCTTGATAAGCAGACATTAAATGAGGCATATCTAATTGTCGACTCAACACCGTCACTTGAGATTTATCTCGAGGATTTTTAAACAGTACTAAATAATGAGCATTGAGACTAATAGTACGATGTTGATTTGCTCGATCAAATACATTTTGAGTAATGTAAATCACACTGGTATTCCTATGATGAGCTTTGCGAGTAAACCAATCGACGATAGACTCGATGGCTTTGCCTCCCATCATATCGTCAAAAATTAACAAGTGACGAATACTGAAATCAGCCACTAATTTCTCGTCGTCTTCTGGAATATTGCGTATAAACTTGACTTGATCTTGTAAAGATTCGTAAGCGGGTTGCCATTCTCGGTAACACCATATGATTTTTTCGTGGGGAGGGGAAATCCAATGTCTATTTTCTACTAACTTTTTAACAAAATGTGTTTTTCCCGATTTTGAAGGACCCGCCACCACCATGGTAAATTCATGTTTCAATTTAAAAGGGTCTAGTGTATCGTAAGAATACATCTTCACTTATGAAATAAAAAACCTTCACCTTTTCTATTTAAGTGTGTGCATGTAAGTGACCACTGGTGTTTTTTTTTTTGTACATATTATTTTCTATTTGCTCGTAATAGAGACATCTTTTCTAAAGATGTGGGGGTGGCCCTGAAAAGGGCCGTTGGTGGTAGCCCTTAAAAGGGCTGTGGCGCTAGCCCTGAAAAGGGCTGTTTGTTAGCAGTCGCCACTACTGCTCTCCGAAGGACCGGCACAGGGGGCAGGGGTTCATGTTCCGGTACACCCCCGGGACACACTTGCAGCACACCCTCTGCTGGCTGCAGCTGCGGCACTTGATCTGGAAAAATGAAAAAGCAAATCCATAAATACCTTTTTTCAAAAAAAAGTATTTTGTAATTACAAAGCATTTTATTATGAAATTATAACAAAAAATTTCATGTTTTATTTACCTGCATGTGGGCGTCTTCTCGGAAGCAGATCACACACTCCCCCCGGCTCTCCTCCTCCTCAGCCACCTTCACCCCCCAGCTGGGGACGATGGTGAAGTGCCGCCTCGGATCCTCCGGCTTCCTCGTATGGAGGTACAGGGGAGGGGTGGCCGCTCTCAAAATGGTTCCGAAGCTGGGTTGCTAGCATCCCGGGTGGCCACTGCTGTCCGGGCAAATCCCGAGGGCAGCTGAGGGGCAGGACGGCTGGGTGGGACCGGTCGGCTTGGAGATCTCCCCAAGGCCGCTGCAGCTGGTGGTGGTGGTGCAGGGCGGTATGGCGCTGGTCGCAGAGGGCTCCCTGGCGGCGATGGTGCCGGACTGTAGCCTGGGCTCACCGGAGAGTAACCCCCCGGACTGGCAGGTGGGGAGGGGTCGGGACTCTCCGGTGAGTCCGGAATCACGATGGGCTCCCTGGTGGTCTAAAAAAAAACCAAATAAAATATTATACCAAAAATCAATCATACTATCACATTATTATAAATGTAAAATATATTAAAACATTACTTACGGTGATACCCGGTCCTGGAGGCCGAATGGCCGGAACTCTCCTAGGAGGGCTCACAAAAGGCGATGGCGCCGCAGACCTGGGAGGCAAAGAAAACCGCACCCCCGGGCCACCCCTCCGGTAGGGCATGGCCCTCCTGGCAACACTCCGGACCCGCCGGAAGAGTGCTGCCGGTCCCCTACTGACTCTGGGCGCTGGCGGTGGGGGAGGCGACGGCGTCGAGGGGGCTGACTGCTGCTGCTGCTCCTGCTGCCTCCTCTCCATCATTGCAACGACGTCCTCCAGTGAAGGAACGGGTCCTGGGGGAGGCGGCGGCGGGTGGAGGCAAGAGGTCAACTCTCCCCAAGTCCTGCTCTCTTCCTTGCCTCTCCAGGGGGGACAGGGGAGCATCCCGGGCCTGAAACAGACTCACAGCCTCTGAAGAAATCCTTGCGTAGCTCTCCCCATCCCACTGGTAGGTTACAACCTCCAACACTCTTCGAATATTAGGGACATCAGTATAAAAATGCCTAATTCCAAATGAATTCATCTTTGGGCGACTCCTAAGAGATCTAGCAGACGAATGAGGCGCTGGGCGGAAGTGCGCTGCTATTTAGCACTAGATATGACGTCATTTTCATTTATGACGTCAGAATCTTGTACTTGAATCCGTGCCAAGTCTTAAGCAAGGCTCTACTAGCCAGGCTACCATGACAACCGGGTTTAAAGCAATGCAAACTCCCTATAGAGTCTTATAGAGTGCAAACCATTTATTTTAAATGGTAGAAATAAAAAAAACTATGACATAAATTATTTTTTTTAATTTTTCAGCAAACAAACATTAGAACAAACATTTATTTGTTATTTTAAATGGTACAAATTAAAAAACCTATGAAATAAAATTATTTTTTTTAATTTTTCAGCAAACAAACATTGGAACAAACATTTATTCGTTATTTTTAAATGGTAGAAATTAAATAAACTATGACATAAAATGTCAAAATTTTATTATTTTTCAGCAAACAAACATTGGAACAAACATTTATTCGTTATTTTAAATGGTAGAAATTATATGAAATAAAATTATTTTTATTATTTTCAAACAAATTATACATTGGAACAATTGTCTTTTTTAAACACAAATTATTTAACAAATGTCTTTTTAACATAGGCTCTAAAACAATTGCAGTCTGTAGAATTCTTCTTTGAAAACGAAATCGGTCATTTGCCAAAGTCATCCATTCACTTGTCCTATCTTCGTATGGTATTTCCAACACTTGAATGTCCATATTAAACTTTACACTCCGTTTTCTTCGTCTATGGCTTGAGTTTTCAATTTCAGGTATAGAAATTCCAAAGCCACCATCTTCATATTGTCTATTTGTGAAATCACTCGACGACAAGCTCTCCCCTGATGGGTGAACATGCATCTCAGATACCCGAAGTTCTGATAATCCTTGTAGGAGACGCCTGTTAATTTCTCGAGTAATTGAATCTTGGCCCCCTCGCAAATCCAATAAATTGTGGCTAGTCTTCCAGGGGAAAGGATTTTCTACTGCTAATATCAACAGTATGTGGGCAAGAAAATTCAAACTGGTGATGTTCCGAGCCAAAGCTAACACCCTCAATATTTTTCTCTGTTTTTCCTCGTTCATATCTGCATTCCATTTTGTTACTAATTGATAACCCTCAAAGGTAAGACTCAATATTTCGCTCATCATCAATTTTTTTTTTGGCTTGATAGAATTATAAAAAATATTAAAAAAGCAGTTCATTATATACCCATATTTCGCGCCCCACCAATACCTTCTGGGGCACGTGAGAAACTAGAAAAAACCGGTTTTCAACAGAAACCAAGGTCAAACTTAGCGCGTGACATTGTTTTTTTCCCCCTCGCGTGAAAATTAAACTGGAAAAAAACAGCTAAAAGGAGGGATTTCTACACCTGGAAATCACCACCCGAGGTCTATAAAACAGGGCCCCCTAGGACTTCTGCACATTGCAAACCATGACGTCTAAAAACTTCCTCGATAGCCAAGATCCTATGTCTAGTGGAATGGGCTATTACGATCCATCACTGGTGACAGAGACCCAGGACCCAGTCAACTTAGAGATGGCTGCTTACAATTCAGTGATCAGTAAGGAAGACTTTGGGATCATTACCACGACCCAGGAAGGAATTCTCAACAGTCTCCATCTGATGAGTGACGAAATAGGAAAACATACTAGCTTGATCTTAAACAAACTGGACGAAATGAACAAAACTACGCAGCCAAAAACTACACTGGGGAAAAAACCCGGCTCATGCTACACCTGTGGAGAACCAGGTCACTATTCGCCGGATTGCCCTACAAAGGAAAACAACCGGGGCTCGACTTCCCAGCAGAGTACTAACTACAGTAGACCTTCAAACAACAATTGTTTCATCTGCAAAAAGGAAGGCCACTGGATGAAAGATTGCCCAGAAAATCTCAAAAACAAATACTGGGCAGATCAAGAACACGAGGCTCAGGACTGCCCAGAACAAGAAAAAAACCCTCCCACCAACAAAGGGAAAGGAGTCAAAGACAAGAAAAAAGCAAAAACCAAAAAATCCAATGAAGACTGGGACGAGGAAATGGAAATGGAGCAGAAAAAACCACCCGTATGATGAAAGTCAACAAAAAAAATGTGTTCGTTGATTCTCCCACTCGTATGAACTTTATCTGACAAAATTGCACGAGAATTTCTGAACAATGTAATTTCCAGAGAGTCATTCTATGTTTTCTATTTTTCTGCGCTTATTTCTTCACTTGTTTCATGATGTTTTGATGTTCTTGTTCAATAAAACTCATTTCAACCTTAAACCCGGTTTTTTTTTACCTCATTTGCATAAAAAGTGCACTCAGTTGAACCCCCGAGCTAGGCGCCTTATACTACTATTGCATAGAAATATGCTACTCACCATTTCCTATATTCCCAAATTATCTGACCAGAGCAAACCTAGCCCAACTTTGCCCAAACACAGTAATCAATCTAAAGCTTGTCAACAACCAGAGAACCTCACAAGCAAATCTTCTAGGGTTGATGATGTTGTTTCTCTTCAGTCTAGTTCTGAGTCTGAGTCTGAGGATTCAGATTCCTGATCATCTAATTGAACTGAACTTTATTTATTTTACAACGATTGATAAGCAAGTTCTACAGCTTATATTAATATCTCTCGTTGGCACGGATGTTAGCGCGAGGGGGTCATTGGTGTTGGAAGAAGCCGGTGTTCCCGGAGAGAACCCACGTGTCCAAGCGGGCGACCGCCATACCCTATCACATACAACCACTGTCGATCACGGGTATCGAACTCGGGTCGCAGCGGTGACAAGCGAGTGCGTTGTCCACTACGCTACTTGGACACCTCAAATCATCTAATGGTGTTAATGTTATACCCCAGAGACGGGTAAATGCTGCACCAGGTGTTGATAGGTATTCACCCCTAAGTTCTATTTATTCTCAAAATCAGAACTAGATCCATATTAGATGCAGGTAATTCTTACAGTCCTTCTACGATGAATCGTGATGTGTCTGTTCACTCTCCTTCTGTAAGATAATCACCAATTCTCCGAAGGTCTACCAGACAGATTAGGCCACCATATAGGTATGGTGAGTGGGTGAGTCATCAAATAACTCCTGTGTATTGTGTGAAGTGTATTCAGGGGAGATTGTCACATACAGTTTGATTTCAGTTTTATAAAGTCTGATCATATTGCGTGTAGTTTGTTGTTGTTATAAATTGTGATTGAATGATTTATTGTATAAAATGTTAGGAGCCATTTTCCTTAGCAGGGGAGATTGTCACAGTTCATATTAATTTATTTATTTAATGTTCATCAGCGCGCATTGCTGATAGAACGCGTTGCTGAATGTATGAATGAGTGCTGATAGAACGCGTTGCTGAATGTATGAGTGAGTGCATGTGTGAATGTTGTGATAAGTCACGTGGTTTTTCCATTTTTAGGATTTAGTGATCAGGTACATGTATACATGTCTCATTGACCAATGATAGACGACTTTTAACTCATTAATATGCATGTTTTACTAACTTCGCTCACTATATAAGCGCAAGTCCCGCCAAATCCAGTACCCACTGATTCTACCCTTTACGGCGCTAGTATCAGTTACTGTTATATTCCATTCCTGAACTTCAAAGATCCAGTTATTTTTTTATTATTTAAAGTCCTGGATACCTGGTAAGATCACTGTTAAACATATTATTGTAATATCATATTCAGTGATATTGTCGGTAAATCACCGGTATTTTAATTGGGGAAACCATTGAGTTTGTAATTGAATTTAATATGCAGTACATGTAATTGTCTTTCGTCAACGTGTGTGTGTTGTGTCGTGATGTGTTTTCTGTGTTTCTTGTCATATATACATGTAATATAAAAGCAAAGTATGAATTCAGAGATTTCGTTTTTATTTAAAGACCCTGTGACACATAAAATGCTGAACGATATCATTTACCCAGTAGTGTATCAAATATGAAGTTTACCTTGAATAGCAAACATTTTTAGAAGAAAAAGTCTGATGTCTCCAGTTCCATTTCGAGTTTTGGTCGCTCTTTCATTAAATTCAAGATACTCTGTGCCTGTTGAGTCTGTCTTCAAATCTATGTCACCCCACATCATTTGCTCATGCTCATGGCGCCCTCTCAACCCAAAATGCATGGTACTGTTGATATACAAAGTGTTAATTAATGATCGTGGGTTGCCTAAAAAATATTCAAATAAATAACAATTATTCTTTACTTAAACTCTTTTATATAATCCGAAAAATCGTCTGTTTTAGACTTAAATACAAGATTGTATTTTTCTGGAGTTATCGGACTTTATATACGAGAACCAGTCTATTTTCTTTTTAACGGACTTCCGACACGCCTTTCAGCGATGTAAAAAGTAGACTGGCGTATAATAAACCTCCAAAAACAAAACATCAACAATGTGCAGGAACTTACCTGAACCTAACTGGTTGGATTCTCTCAACTGAATGAAATCTTCGTGTAAGAGGCTCCGCTTAGCGTTTTCTGTTTCCTTTTCCCTGGGACTTCAATTGTTTTCGTTTTGACATGAGGACTTCCCTTGCATGAGAAAACAAATGTGATTCCACAATGTTGTGCTGATATCCGTTTTCACGAAGATGACGAGCGAAACTCCCCAGATATCCTCTAAGAGTCTCTGGTTCGTATTCGGAACCGCCCGGTCCTCTTACTGACAGAAAAATCTTGCAAGGTACATATTCAGTTCTGGTGGCGGAATTTCGTACAATTTCCTAGCTTCTGTACAGACTTCTGTCAACCAGTTGTAAAGAATATTTACATTCCCTTCAGTTTTTCTTGCGTTGTTTTTGTTTCTGTTGTTTTTTACGAATTCTGACGCCTCTTGCTCCGATACTTGCAGGAAACGAGATCCTACCTCAAAATTTCCGTAGGCTGCATTATTATCTATCACATGAAGATATTGCCGCCTTACACTGCACTGAAACTGCAAAAACACTCTTCAGAGAAGATGACAGCAATGCAGTCGTAGTACTGATGGAACGTGTGTGTGTATATATATATATATATATATATATATATATATATATATATATATATATATATATATATATATATATATACACACACACACAAAAGCTGTGACTACCAGTTTCAAAGACGCACTCACAGTACTCACAAAAACAAATCCCTTCTAAAACCTATGATGATTTTAGGAACAGATGGATACATATTAGAGGTACTGGGGCCGTATTATGCTGTTGGATCGAATAGTAATGCTTCTATCACTAAACATTTTTTTAACTTGTAATGAAGACTCAAGACAATGGTTTCGAGATGGTGATGTCATTCTAGTAGATCGCTGACAGCAAAAAACTTACTGAGAACAAGGAGCACATTTTCACTTGTTGATTCAAAAAACCCTTGTAACTTTCCATCCTTGTCTTTGGAAGACCTAAGAAACATTACAATGGGTGTTTACCAGATTCACCAAGCCCCATTTTATGTGAAAGAACATTTGGATGAAGATGGAGCATTTCAGCTGATGGTGCACAAGGAAAGTGACTCTTTGATTAAATTGAAAATTCAATCAAGACATTCCCAGTCAGTCTCGCATACACTGTGGATACAATACACACCGAAGCAGATCAGTGGATGGCATTGCACTTGTAAAGTTGGAGCCAGAGTGGTCGGTTGCTGCGCCCACATTGCCTGTGTCCTGTGGTACCTTGGGTATGAAAGAAATGAAGCACAGCACAACTCTGGTGTTGACATTAACACAACAAACATTGATGATGCTAGACACAGAGAAGTGAGTGTTAGTGATTCTGAAAGTGACCAGACAATGGAGGAGGAATGAACTTGAAAAAAAACTTTCATGACATTGTATTATTAACTAAATGTACTACTTTCTGTCTGTAACTTAAAAAATCTAAGTGAAGGAAAGAGAGAGAGAGTTCATAGGTTTAATTATTTTTGTTATCGTTATTCTAAAATGTTTTAAATGAATTAAGCATCACTTGATAAACATATTTAACTGCAAGATTTACAAAACATTAATTAGTTCATTTTATCTCCCTATGATTAAATACATGCACATTCTTCATTAAATGTTGATTTCTCAATCAACATGTGCTGTATACATGTATGTTTATAACTATTTTTAAATGTTTTGAATGGATTAGGGGGTCACTTGATAATAATTACATGTAACTGTAAGATTTACAAAACAAAATTGGTTGATTTTATTTATCTCTGATTTAATACATTTTTATTTAATTAAATGTTGATTTCTCAATCAACATGTGCTTTATTCATGTATGTTATTACAATTTTCAAATGCTTTGAATGATTTCAGCCTCACTTGATAATTATAATTGTTTTTAATGTAACCAAGAATATTGTTTAACTCAAAATTGCTCATAGATATTATATATATTAAAAAAATATTTCTTGGAGAAATTCTTTATCAGTATGAAAGGAGGGATTTTTTTGATGTTGTTAAAATGAATAAAAGTTCTCCTTGAATCACCAGGGCATCACAAAAATTGGATATTATTTCTGGTGATGTCAGAGTAAAAATCTATTTGGTTTTGGTCTTATTTTTTTTCAAGTGCTAACAATACTACAGTTCGTATGTAAACATGGTAAAGTGAAAGTGGACTCGTGTTGGACAACTTATTCATTCCACTTAATAAATAAAAATCATTTTGGTTGCACGTCACTTTGATATCGAAGAAAGTAAACACTTTTTATCTGTTTAAGCTGTTGAGTTTACATACTTAGCTTATGACCTCAATTGTAAGTTGATAAGCTGCAACCTTTACCATGTTTACATGAACCAGACGGTGTCAAGTTCCCTCGTGCCAAAGCTATTTAATATCCTTATATATATACCCCGGTAAATTTAATTTATGTTCAAGTTAAAAATAATGTGAAAAAAAGAATATTTTTTCAATGTTATTTATTTTAAAAAGCAAAACATTTTAATAATGATTGATTTTTTTTTTTTTACATTTAATATGATATGATTTTACTCTTTAATAATGACGTCATGACATGGTGGCTCATTAAAACCAGTCAGGAATGGTGCTACGCTGTTTCGAAAATCTCAAATACAGATAAAATGCTGAATATATTTATATCAATGAATGAATTTTATATAATCCCGTACGAAAAATTCCACCCTGGCTTAAGGCGGAATATAGGCGAAATTTGAAAGGCGGATTCCGTCTGTCATTCCTCTGAATGTATAACTAATATCACAGATTCAGGGTGGAGTCCGGGTGGAGTCCTGGCGGTATATGGCTCGAAATATTTAAATGAGATTAAGCGTATTCCGGGTAAAAAAAATCCGCCTTAAAGCAAACAGGAATCCGCCTTAATCTTAGGTGGAATCCATCTTATGATAAATTGGAATCGGCCTAAGTATAAGGTGGAATACGCAAGATTTCGCCCTAAAATTAGGTGGAATCCACCTAAATATAAGGTGGAATCCGCCTTAGTATAAGGTGGAATCCGCCTTAATAAAAGGTTGCGTCCGAATCCGCCTTAGGGTAAAGATGAACACTTTTTAAAATGGACAGAAAAAATTCTTTTGATTTATGCTTTTTAATCCGGTGACTCCATCCTTTTAATTAGCACCGGATGGGGTGGAATGATTGCCTTCCATTTCTTTTATAAATCAGTGGCCAGACTTAAAATATAAAAACATCTATAATTCCTGTGTATTTCCTTTTTTCAACACATCATAATACAGGTATCACATTCAGAATATCTTTATAATTTCATAATGTTTGTCTTCCACTTAATATAATAATTTGAACTTTTTGATTTACAGTCCACGTTTTCACTCTTTTGTACAGGTAGTTCCTTGAAAAGTTTCTAGAGTAGCTCAGATCTTCCTCGAAGCTTTTCGGTATCTGCATCACTAAAATACTTCTCTCACATATTCTGAAAAAAAAATACATGTAATTTGATAAAGTATTACTTATAACCAAACACTCGATCAAATATAAATATATCAATATACATATATACCTTTTTTGTTATTATCATGATTATAACGAATACCTTTAAACAATGTCAACAAATAAAAAGAGATCACATCCTTACCTTTCAAAACTTTGATTTTGGTAGGGTTCATGTAAATGGTATGACTGACATTCTACTTTTTAGTCTCCCATGTCCATTGTCCTTCTGCTTTTGAGCTAGTTTTTATCTTTATCAGGTTGTTTCTCAATGTTCATTCTAGGACAGCTTACATATAAGAATTAAGGCAGCTTGCCACCCTCCCAACCCAATAACTTGTTGGTATTGTTGCTTTTCTTGTTTTTCAATTGTTAAGTAATATGATAAGGGGTAACGCTGATTTAATGTTTATAAGTGCTTGATGGCCACAGTAAAACAATTTTTAGTAGCAGTACAATAAATATGCTAGCGTGTTCATAACTCATTCCTGTCTTTATATTGATTAAACATTGCGGCAAAAATAGTATGTACATGTTTAAAATTATGATTGAAAAAAAAATTACCTGTTGACGCCCCTTTGCAACACAGGGAGAGGCTGCGGCTGTTGCCTGTTTACAAATCGCAGCCTGTGTATTAAGGTTATGATAAAATTAACCAGCCTGTGTGTAGAACATACATATATAACCTGTTTGATAGTGTCATCGGATTATCGTAAATTTTATATTATAACTTGCAAAGAATTGCCAATTAGCTAAGTTAAGACGGAATATTTAATGATGGTTAACTTTAACAGAAAACGGCTAGATGCTGAAAATACGGCTAAGGTTTGAGGGTAGGTCCGGTTATGAATAAGATGGAATCCGTCTAACATTCAAAGCGTTTTCCAGGTGCAGCCGTTAATTGTTACAAAATAAACTATGCCTTCCAGATCGTGCTGTTTTACATCGGTGTGGGTGCATGGTGAGAGCTCGGCCAATACAACTGTTACATGGAGTCATCCACAATGAACCATTGATTGATGTCATTCCAAGCCTCGGTAACACTAGATTTCCTAAAATTGGGATTCAGCTCTGATCAAGTACCGGTACGTATCAAAATTGACCTGAAGATAAATATATCCTTTAAACATATTTCGTTTCCTTCATACAGTACTGATAGCCTATTAAATATCTGATCACTCAAAGACAAAATAGTTCATAAATAATTACACACATTTAAGTTGCATTCAATGATGCCTAAATTCTTACCTCCAACTCTGAAGATTTATTTACTTTGCCCAATCTTCGGCTGGACATCTTATTCTAAAAACTTGGACTTCAAAAAAGTCAAGTTTGGACTGAACCTCTGAAGAAGAAAAAATAGAACATTGCCCTTTAATGCATCTTTGATTAACCATAGAATGAATTAGGTTGAGGACAACATGAGAAGATGTTAAAAAAATATGGAAAGTACTAGGAATTATCAAATTGGTCCTGGTTGGGCTGTGTCAGGTTCTGTTGTTTCTGCAATATACATGAACAATAAATAACAAAGTGGGTTATGTACAAGACTAGTATATTATCTAATATGTACTTTATTTCTCATTAACTTACAGTATAATGCAACATATTATTAACTTGATTGTAATACTACACTATCATAATTACCTTTCCTTGTGACACAGACAGGGGCGCCACATGAACCACAAAACAAATCCTTATAAATCATCTAACACAGACTCCTCGCTTTGTACATTATACTCATCAAAATCAATATGCTGTGTTTGCGTGATAAAGAATTAACCTACTGTACGTATAAACGTATATACATAACAGAGAGAGAGAGAGAGAGAGAGAGATACAGACATACAGAAGACAGACAGACGTATAAATGAGAGAGAGAGAGAGAGATACATAGATAGACATGCAGGCAAGCAGACAGACAGTTATTTCTTTTGAGTTTTAAGAAACTTTAAACAAACTTAATTGTTGCAGATTAGATGATGAATCCCAAACATGGATTTTTTTGTTTATGCATTCACGCATTTAGGGATATTCTATGAATACCATCTTCCACTTTTTATGAAGTTTTATAATATTTAGTGTTTTAGTGGTTGAATGCCTGGTTTGATGGATGGATGGATCTATCTCTCTATCAATCTATCTATCAGAGAGATAGTTTCTCTATCTATCTATCTCTTTTATCTAAGAAATGTTTTTGTTAAATTATATTTTACAGACAAGCAGAAGGTCATCTCCAAACAAAAGACAAAGAGACGACAATCAAAATCAATGACGGCCTTGGCATGGCTCAGCAGAAAGTTATGGCGAGAAACTCCCTAACACTGCACACATTCATCTCCCTACATGTTCAACAAAGCAACACGTTTTTGAAAGTATGCTGGAGGAAACGCAAAATACTCTAACCATCTCTGGTAGTCATTTTTTGCGCCTGTGGAGAAAAGAAGCTTCACACATTGCAATACCCAAGGTATAACAAGATATCGACATATACACTAATTATTTGAATGGAATCACTAATTTATGATTACTATAATGGATTTATCTTTCATAAAGAGATCCAGACCAATTTTGTAGGAAAGGGGGGTCGTCTCAAACATGTTTTCTGTAGTTTTACGATGTAAATTTATGAAAACGCAATTTTTCAGGTGGTCTGGACCCCTCCCTCCCCCAACCTCCCGTCCCCTTAAGATTCACGTTTGTCTTTTTGTAATTGTCCTAGTCATCTATTTTATTCACTATCAGTAGAACAACAGATTTTCCAAATGCAGTATTTGTACTGATGTACTTTGGGGAGACAAGAGATCAAAGGGAACGCGAGGCGCTGAAAATGAAAAGAGATAGACATCTAAAGTAACAGACGTAAGTTTACTTTAATACGTGCTTTAAATTAAGATTAAATACAATATAACACTCTCAATATGTTTTAATTTAAATTTACATTTGAAAATATGCTTCCTTATATGAAACTATAGAATAGCGAAAACGTTCAATTTTAAATGCAGTATTTCTCGTTAGAATTTGGGTCTCTCAAAACATTTATAACTTTCATGTATGTTAAAATTAAATCTATTTAGCCAGGAGCGATGAAAGTACTATAAACATCAAGAAAAGGCAAAGGCATTTCCTTCCAAGTACTTATCCATAATCATCGACGGCATGGACCAAAGTAAGACCGCCATCCCCCACTTCGTCCTTGCCTCGAAATTCACCTCAACTATGTGGAGGATACGGACACACTTAGTTGGGGCGCTTGTCCACGGAATTGGCATATACGGATTCTTTGACCTTTTCGAGTATAGTTAAAATTAAGTAATTTAACTGTTTGGAGTATCTGATCCAGTGATACTAATATGTTAAATTTAGTGAAATTTTAAGATTAAATTTTCTCATTGCAGTCATTCCACGAACTTGACGTTATCCATCGTTCTGAGTGTTTTTATGGCATCAAGGATTCCCTGCCCGACACGCTATACCTGCAGATGGACAATTGTGCCAGGGAAAACAAAAATAGGTATATCTAAGAATGTTTTTCAATTCTAATTCTAATGTGAAGATCATGTTTAATCACGTGTGCCTGTTTCTTTTTTATTCGTAGATACCTACTTGCCTTTTTGTGTTATTTAGTATGAGTCTTTTTAAGAAGAAAAAAACTTCCTTCCTCATGGTTGTACATACTCATGAAGACTTAGACCACTTTTTTCGAATTAACAATATTATACTTCATTCTCTCTCTCTCTCTCTCATTTAAAACATGCAGATTCAGTCACTGATTTATGAGGCACTCGGCCCTGACTCTTGAGATATTGATGGACGGGTTTGAAAAATGTAACACCCCGCGACCACATAGCGTGAGGACACATCAGTAAGAATTTTAGAATGGGAGAAGATCCAACCCCCTGAAATTTAAAATTCTGGGCGATAATGTACAAAGAAAAAATATGAAATCTGCAAAAATTCACCACATTCTTCAATAAATAAAACTATGTCATTTCGTGCCCGTTTCTCGCCATGTTATCACTTAATATCCAATACAATTTAATATTGAATATATCTATGACACATATATTGCTGTTTTAGAATTTACAATATAAGTGAGTGGGTGACCCCATTTCTCAATTCAATGAGAAACCACAGCATATTCAATATTGTATAGGACGAGAATGGCAAAGCAAAAAAGTTTTTGGAAAAGCTGGTCCACAGATAAGGTAAATATACTAACAAAATACTTTCATTTTGGTAGCAACAGAGGCTGCAAGTCAATATTTTTTTCCAAAATATAAGTCATTTAACTTCAATGGAAAATGACCCCTAAAATTGATGTTGCTTAGCCCGCATTTATTTTTAAAAAAATAAGAAATTCCCATTTTTATTCATGCTCCCAATAATAAAATATTTCAGATTTTTAAGCATTATGAAGACTTTATATAAAGATATAAATTGACAGAAAAGCAAATATATTGACCATTTAACAAGAGAGAAAAACTGATTTAAATGATTTTTACATAAAAATCAATGTATAGAATAGGCTTTTCACAAATCATATCATTAGTTCACATTAGTAGAAAAAAAAACAACATTAATGTTATTGTTTTTAAAATGCTTAAACAGACTCATTAATCTGCAGCAATTCTGAATTGCGAAACATGTGATATTTTCCTACGCCAATATTACGCCAAAAATATAGTCCTTGTTATATTCTAAACATTGATGACTTTTTTTTATGCCAAATTGTATGATAGTAGAGAAGAAAGAAAAAATATAGTATTTTAATTTCCTTTCATCTTGTTTTAATGAACAATTAATCAAATTCACATTTGACAAGTCGAAAACCAGAAAAGACCCCTTCCTTAACAGACTCTAGAATATTATTTGCTAAATGAGGCTTATAATAAAAATGCAATCTTTTGATACCTTTAAAGATCGGATTGTAAATGGAAAAATTTACGTGAAAATAAATTTATCAAAACTATTATGTTTAATAGTAGTAAAAACTACTTAACTGCAAAAAGTTATATTTAATTATTATTTACCTTTATGGGACTCAAAATCAGTTCGCTAGTTGATTAAAGGGTTATGAACCTCAAACATTGGAGTCATACTTTGAACTTTTAACAGAGGAACTCCTAGAGCTGACAGAATTCCTTGTTTGGATGTCATACATTAGAGCACCAGTGAAAGTTGCCTTGTTACAGTTCTTGTGAAACATTCCAGCATTCTCCAAGATTTTACATTTAAGTGGACAAGCAGTCCTTATTTCATGCCCCTACTGTCAGGAGAATTGATATTACTGTCACCGTTTAAAGAAAACCATCCATTTGTCAAACAGAAGCTTCTTACCACTGGGCGACAATTTACGAAACTCAGAAACTCTTTGGACTGAAAGAAAGAGACACTAATAATATTCCTGAGGGTTATTCTAGAGATGAAGAGATACAAAAGAGGATGGAATATAACACCTTACTGAACAATAACCAGAGACTGAAACCGGGCTGAAAGGAACGTATAACGTCATGAACATACCCTATTATGACAGCAAGTCAAAAACAGCCAGACGGAATGTTACCCTTGCGGACTTAGAAATCATTTGATGGACATGTTAATTGGCAAAAAGAAAAATAGAGCCAGAGTCAGAAACAAACTGTGAAGAAAACCTCAACCGGTTACTAGAGATATGGATTCCTGAGGGTTATTCAACATCCACAATGACAGCATCGCGGAGTACCAAAGGAAATCCTTCAAAAGAAAGAGGAATGGTAAAAATGTGTTTCCAGTAGACAAAGGACGGTTTACTTTGGGCACTCTCAAAGGAAGAAATAAAGACTGCAGATGAAAGAGTTTATGGCAATGCCTGAAAACGGGTCCGAAGAATCCACTGTCATGTATTTGGAAGATTACTAGCATTAATGTTAACTCGTATGAAAACATTTTGTGCTGTATGTCAATACTTTGAATTGAGATCATTCTAAAGCGCGGGCTCCGATTTCACAAAAAAAAACTTAAGTTTTTACCTAAGTTTAAACTCAAATCCTGAGAATTTACTCAGCTGAGATTTTTCTCAAATTGCATTTCACAAATCAAACTTAGTCATTTCTCAGCTGAGTTGAAATTTTTACTTAGCTGAGTCAAGAATTGTCATTGTCACAAGTGGCCCCTTATAACTTCTCCTGTTTTTTTTAATTTGTTATCAATAAAAACAATCGTCTGCTTATGATTTCAACAGAGGAAAATCGGATTAAATTAACAAGAGTCATAAAATGTTCATAAGTCATGAAATGTACACTTTGTTATGCTAAGTATAGATGACACATCTACAAGATCTTATATATTATATAACAAACAAAAGACCACATTAAATAATACATTATGGTTACCTTAAAATCATTAGAAAGTAGAATCACTGCACAGTTATTCCATTTAACACAAACAAATGAATTAGTTCCCTTTGTTTACATGTTTGTCAATGGAGATAACTCCGCCAAAATTATAATTTCTTTAATGAAAAAAATATTTTTCAAACCAGCATGAAACATTGCATATTCGCTGATTATTGAGTGGAATAGATCTAAGAAATGAACATTACAGACAATAAAATACTGAATTAATGATGTTAATGACATATTCATATTTGAGATTTGACTTAAGTCTGCTATGGAGGTAACTTAAGTTTTTTTCTCAAACTGAGTAAAAAACACGACTAAGATTTTTTTGTGAAACGCAGATATTTGAGTTTTCTCAAATTTGAGAAAAAAACTCAAATGTTTGAGAAAAAACTCAGACTTAAGTCTGAGATTTGACTTAAGTTTTTTTTGTGAAATCAGAGCCGGGTCTTAATGTCTTATCAAGTTTTTGCGTAGCAAGGTCATAGTAGCATTGAAGCAGTAGAACTGAAGGTATTCAAGAGGCCCTTGGGCCTTATCGGTCACCAAAGTAAATGTAGTATGCCTTTAACAATTCACATTAATGTGCATTATTAATACAGGGATTATTAAATCATTTTGTAGCTTTAGGTGGAGTGGATTGATTTTTCATATGTAGTTAGGTTTGACAAACTTCAGCCATTTTGAAATACTTGTATTACCAGGCCCGGGGGCCATAAAAGTTAGACGAGCTCAACTTTGATCTCAGTCTCATTTTTACAAAAGGAACATAATTGGATAAGTGAGATTGAGATGACAATGAGCTCGTCTAACTTTTATAGCCCCATGGCCTGGACAGGGCTCTGTTAATTAGAAGAAAAGGCTCACAGGCCTTATTGGTTACTGCAAGCACACTTTTGATCCTTTTGGTTGATAACACAGTGCCAACGTTGTTGTGCGTATTGTTTATATAGATGAAAATTGATTTAACTACAACGTATTAAAAAAATGAAAGAAAATTCATTTATGATGTTTTTTATGTAGTTAAATCAATTTTCATCTATATAAACAATACGCACAACAACGTTGGCACTGTTTGTTTCGTCATATATGACATAAAATTAAAATAATAGAGTTAAATAAAAACTAAAATTCTGAAAGCTGTTTGTGTTAAAACCTATATTTTGAGAAGTGAAAAGAATGACTACATATGACAATATTAAGGAAAAAGGTATCTTGTTTGTACAAATGTTTTGAAAGAGAATTGTTAAAACACAATTTTTCATTTGAATTTTAAAAAGTGTTTTGTCTGTAATTAACAATTCACTTAATAAAGGACTGGGACATCATATTGGTTGAGATTTGAAAACATCAAATATTTACAATATGTGGTCAAAAATGTATTTGATAATGTTTGAAAAAGTATCAGAAGTAATATTATGCAAGATTTTAACTTGAAATCAACAGGTCATATGGGCATAGAACAATTAAGTTAGAGAAAGGTTCATAAAAATAATGTTCATTTATTTTCAAAGAGAAAATATTAAGTGTTCCTCTTTACGTCTATTGGAGAGTAAGAACAAATATGTATGTCCAATTAAAACATATATGAGTCATTCTCAAAATCCGCCAAAATTTTGGTCACGGGTCAATAAAAAATTATATCAAGGAAAAATAATATAAATTTGTACATTAATATATACCACACAATATTCTGCGGTTAGCAAAACACTTTAATTCTTTTTGCATGACATGTTTAAAGAAAATTTGCCTTTTTTAATGTCCAAATGAGCATGATTTGCTAAGTCACACACTCTTTTTGTTGCACTTTCATGTGGTTTATAAATATATCCAGTACATTTTGCTCTCATTTTTTTAAATGTATGCTTTACACAATTCTTAAGAAGTACATTTCAAACAATAAAAGTTTTGTAAATGTACTTGTTCTATGAAATATTATGACTTTAATGTGTGTCACAAGAGTTTTCGTCTCTCCTGTTATGTTAATGTAAAAACAGAAAATAGAAATATTTAGAATGACCCTTTTTGGATTCAATACTTTTCATCAGCCTTAGTTTCATTTTCATGAAGGAAAGTTGTCGACGCCATTTTTTTGAAGTTCGTTGGTTTGAGGAAAATGTCCCAAATGTAAGTATATTTACTCAGTAGGAAAAAAAACTAGTCCTTACTGTTACATTGAAAATTGACTTAAACATGAATGTAAAATGTTTTAACTTTTCTTACAAAATAACTTAACAATTTTGTTTCAAACTACTGCATCATCAACAGTGTATGGTAGACAGGAAGGGAAACAAACAACCATATATAGAGTAATTGTCTATCCTGTTATTGTCCATCCTGTTACATGTAAATTTGTAACAGGAAAGACATTTTTATATAAAAATGAGGATTTTAAGACATTTTCATTATTTATATAGCAATAACTTTTCATAAAATATTCAATAAAGTAGTATGTACAATAAGTATGTACATAAGAAGTGATTTTGTAACAGGACAGATATATCATTGATACAGTACGTACAAATGTCCATAATAACAGAAGAACTATGAATATTTGTTCACTAATCAGATCAAAACATTTTTCATATCATTTTTTGTGAACAATCACTTCATATTCTGTTTTTTATTACTTACAGATAAATTTTGTTAGTTAATGATGTCAATATACATTTTTGTAACAGGAAAGACATGGACTGTTACAGGATAGACAATTAATGATTGTTTTTTTCTTTAAACATCATGCTGATTATTATATATAATCCATAATAAAGATATATGTTTTTTCATTATATCTCAGTTGTTTACAAATCAATTCAGCATCTAGTGATTATGTATAAATATATTAAGGCATTTTAATTCAGTGTAACAGGAAGGACAATAAATTGTTTCTCAAGCAACATAATTTTTCCACCTTTTAATCAAAATATTTGATCTGCAGTTAAGTTAACTATTTTTATTTTTAAAGAATTATATCAATTTCGTTGAAAAATGAAAGTTGTCTTTTGGGATAGGTAAAATTGGGGATGTCCAATGCTGACATACAGAGAAAATACAGGCAGAAGAGAGATGCCTCATTCCAGAGACAGAAAAGTTAGATGGGAGTACCCACTACAAAATAATTGACAACATCTGGAAAAAAGTTACAGAAAAGTGAGACAGCCTACAGTCCATAGTCATACATAAAGCTTACAAATGCTTTAAGTACTCTGTTAAATGTAATCTTTTTATTTCACTCTACATTGTCCTTCCTGTTACTTCATTTTCTTTAAAAGTTGATATTTTCTAAGGCAAATATTATTATAGGAAAAGTTTGTTTCTCTTGTATTTTACATAGTAATCAGAAATGAATCTGTTATTTAATTTAAATATCAACATCAATTTCCACTACTGACCAGATTGTGTTATTAGGAGTCTCTCCTGTTACAGTTGTAAACATTTTTCAATTTTTATTCTATATTTTTCAATATTTTTTACTTCTTCACAAATGTCATTATATATTAGGAACACCTTAGTAAATTTTCAGGATTATTTATATTCAGTGTTTAACCAAATGAAGATTTTGATCTGAATGTACACAAGAAGTCCCTCCTGTTGCTTATTTTGTTCTTTCCTGTTACACTTTTTACTGTAAAGATTATAAAACTTTTATCATAGTTTTTAATGGTATTGTTTAAGGTTCATCTATATTTTAACAGCATATTAATTGACTCCAAACTGTGAGATTGATGCTAAGTTTACTATCAATCAACTTTAAATCAGAATTATGATTTTGTAACAGGAGAGACTTGTTTAATACAACGTACTGTCTTTCCTGTTGCGAGACTCAGTCTTTCCTGTTACAGCACCATAAATATAAAAATATGTTGCATGTGTATATTTCTTTTAGGTTTGGGTCTACACATATGCTTAAAGTTTTATTTCTGATCAAATATAAGCACTTTGAGCTTTATACTTATCTTTTTATTCTGTAAAATTGTGAAAATAACAAACAAAATGTTTACCTGTTTGAACATTTTCTATTATATTATTGTAATTTGTATTTTGCTTCTGTTTCATTGAAAAAATGTTAGTGGTTCTTTATTTGTCATGCTTTCACAATATTGTCTGAAGAAATTTTGGAATATTTTTTTGCTTCAATTTATTAAAATTTGTATTTTCTTATGTGTAACAGGAAGGACAACATTTAAGTATGACCAGTTCTTTGATCGTGTTTTACTCAGAAATCAAATAATCTCTAGGTGGGAGTTAAGTGTTTTTGTATTCTTCAGATATGTGTTTATTGTTACAATTGAATAAAATTATTTTTCAACACAAGAGAATTCTTGATTTTTCTTCAATTTTATTTCTGCGTTTTTTGATAATGACTCATATAATAATCACAATATTTTTACATAAAAATATCATGGCATTAAAATGGTATATTTTATAGGTTCAAAAGCTATCGCAGATGCAAAATAAAAAAAATTCAACATAACCAAAAAGTACTAAGCTGAAATATCTTATAAACATAATGCTTTCTATTATACGACACATAGGTTACCATTGTGTATTCCCTATATTTAATAAAATTAACAACTTTTATAACATAGTTGCTATGACTTCTCAAAGGGTTTTAAAAATGCAAGGTTTGCGGCTTGAATATTAGAAATAATGAACTTTGCCAGGCCGTTTACAAGTACTATTTCTACTTATTTTTTAATAAAAACATTTAAGCTTATAAAAGTCATATGTTTTAAAAATTAGCAAGATGCACAAAGATTTAAAATAAATATTTTATACAGAAAATTGTTTTTTATCAACAAGATACAGAGGTTATCTATATAAGTATGTTAAAAATGTTATGCTTTAGGATTGAAAAAAAGAATGATGGATTTTGCCGGTGCAGTTATATGTACAACTGTATAAACAATAGCAATATGGTTTTTCGAAAAGACACCGACCTTAGTTTTGTGTGTATGTTAAAAATGCAAAATGTTAGGTTTAAAAATGAGCAGTGATTGATATCGCTAGATTATTTACATGTATTTCTCGCATTATCATGTATGTGAGATCGGTTTGTCCAGTGTGAGACAGCAGTGTCAGATGTTTCTGTCTTACACTGTGTATTATTGCACCGCGACCGGTACTACTATTAAAACGTAAACAAATATCGTCTGCAGTCGTAAACAATAAATCATGGAGGGTGAAAATGCAAGTGTTAGATTCAAACCCGTTGAAACGCCAATTTTCATTGAGGCAAATTAATTTAAACTCGAATACAATAAGAAAAACACTGGGGCATTTGAACATTTTGCACGAGTATTTTGAATTGATAGGGGAGACCAGAGAAATTTACAACATACCCCCTAATGAGCTTGACACCCTCTTTTAGTAGAGGCCCTCGTAACCATCTATTCAGTTTTTTTCTCACGTGTGGGAGTAAAGAGGAAGATTTTTTTAAGTTTTAAAACATTTTTACTATATGGCCATATTGGCCCCAACCTAAAGCCTGAAGCCCTGACCAGGAGTCATGGATTTCATAATTTAGGTTAAGGGCTTCATGGACATCATTATCAAGCATTTAGTTTTTAACAAATGTATATGATAGTAGAGAAGACGATTTTCTAAGATTTTATACTTTTTTACTATTTGGTCATATTGGCCCCACCCTAGAGCTTGAACCCCTGACACAGGGTCATGTATTTCACAATTTAGTTTGAGGGCTTCATGGACATCATAACCATGTATTTAGTTTTTAACAAATATATATGTTAGTAGAGAAGAAGATTATCTAAGATTTTATACATTTTAACTAATTGGCCATATTGGCCCCACCCTAGAGCTTGAACCCCTGACACAGGGTCATGTATTTCACAATTTAGGTTGAGGGCTTCATGGACATCATTATCAAGCATTTAGTTTTTAACAAATGTATATTATAGTAGAGAAGACGATTTTCTAAGATTTAATACATTTTTACCATTTGGCCATATTGGCCCCACCCTAGAGCCTGAAGCCCTGACGAAGGGGTCATGAATTTCACAATTAAGGTAGAGGGCTTCAAGGACATCATAATCATGCATTTAGCTTTTAAAAAATATAAATGGTAGTAGAGAAGAAGGTTTTTTAAGATTTAATACATTTTTACTTTATGGTCATATTGGCCCTACCCTAGAGCCTTAACCCCCTGACCAAGGGGTCATAAATTTCACAAGTTAGGTTGAGGGCTTCATGGACATCATAATCATGCATTTAGTTTTTAAAAAAAAATATATAATATGCATAGTTAAGGAATCTACCCCACCACTCCAGCTCCAAACCAGAAGACATAGAGAACCAAACTTAGCATCAAGAACATGATACTGAGATCAGGATGAGGAAGAGTCGCATAGATCAGTCAGAAGAAGTAAACGGGTAAGTAAACCACCCAGTCATCTATCTGAATACCATTGTTACAGAGTATCAGATGACTGGAAAGAAAGAGTGTCTATGTTACACCAACTCATGGCAACTACCGAAAAAAAAGTATCAACATGTTTTTATTCAGTTGATTGCAAATATTATGAACAAGTAAATCTGTTCATGCATATACTCCTAATGACGAGGACGTCATTTTTCAACAGGGGGAGTATGTGATAATGTGTTATTTTAATGGTTATAAACTGTAAATCAGAAATAAAATATTTTAATTTCAGATAAATAGCTGGGAATAAATAAAACAATTTTAAAGTTAAACTATACACTATACATGTAGTACATTTACATACTACTAATTTCACTAAGCATGATCTTACTAATTTATCATTAGAGTTATCTTTCTTAGCTTATTTTAATATTCATTAGGACTAGTTTTAGATAAGAACTAGTTTAGAGGTCAGTGACAGTCTATTGGTCATAACAAGAATTCTGGATTTCTATTGGTTATTCTAGGGTCAAATTCCTAGAGAGGTCAGTTTGTTTGTAGATAATTTAATTTCAACTCTAGCATTCAAAGAGAGATGGTTGCATGTGGTTTACAAATATTTCTTACGTCATTTATATTTGGACATAAGAATGACCTCAGAAAGCCAAAGTATTGCTGATCATATGTCTGTATTAGACTAAGTACGTGTAATAGTAACCCGAGTCCACAGTTTGGGTGTTTGATTATATCATCATTAATCACTCAATTCCATGGCTGTGTGTGTGGTTTTTTTCGATGATAAACCCACGGTTAGAAAGGCACATGCATTTTTATTTTTTTATTTTACAGAAGTGTGCAATCTATGATAAACATTTTCAGTTTTGAACGAATTTTGTCATAATGTATGCCCCCCCCCCCCCCCCCCTTTACAATGGTGTAATTTTATCTAAGTTTTTGCATTAAAATTTGACCAATTCATATGACATTTCATTTGCTTTTTATTTTTTACAATGAGGCATATTTGTGCAAAGGTTTAGGAAATTCTAATGGAAGGGTTTTTTTTTAATTTACTAGAAAATTGAAATGGAGTGCACACACATACATACATACGAACACACACACGCACGGTAGCGATGTTATATCCCCTTGGATAAAAAAACATGCGTTGAAATTTGTACAATGCATGGGTAATTTGTGCCCATGGCTTGATAAACTCACCCTGTAATTCTTAGTTAAGAGTGACTCAATTATAAACGAGGGCGAGTGTATTTGCTTTTAAATATGCAATTTAATATTATTCCATGTTTTAAGTAATAATTAATAAACAATTTTGCACATCAATATGCAAATGTAAAATTTGTTAAAAACAATGATACTTTTTTTTTTAAAAACCTCAATTTAACATAATGGCATCTGATGTTTTGCCTAGTTTTTGCAAATTAGTCATGTCCTTCATCTTATTTGAAAAAAAAATCACATCACCATGAAAACTTATATACATTTATTTAAACTTAAGTAAAACAGAAGTGGCCTGTAATTACATAAACAAAGCCATACATATATTCTTATTGTGAAACTTACAAATTAATTCAAATACTGTAGCAAAACTTTCAAATCTTTTTAAATACTTCTTTGAATAAAGTTAACATTCTTTATTTTGATGTTTCGACCATTCCTGCAGTAGCGTATTTTTACTTTTAAAAAAATGCCCAAAATTCCAAATACAGTACAGCTCACGAGTATCCCGACAAAAACACCGACCACCGTGTTTGAAAGTCCACGCTGAGCGTGGAAGTGTCGGTACCTTTGATCTATTGTTCTCTGTTACGGCCACAGAACGAGAAAAAACACGCTGCGGCACGGTGCACCGCGATGCAACACAGACAGTAACACGGTGTAACACGCGGTATTTACCTGTGAAAAAAGGAGGATTTAGGAATAAAACTTATAAAGAATTATTGATGTACGTAAGAGAATCAAAGAAAAAGACAAAGAAATAGAAATAAATAAAAATTTTATGCACGCAATTTTCAGACGTATGCGATTGACACGGTTGAATTTTTGTTAATATTAAAAATCGATATCGCCCACATAAAGGTTTGATCAATTAAAACACTAACACTTTCTTTTCCTTTTTAAAATTCAAATAAACGGTTCCATAAGTTTTTGTTTCTGTCCGTTTTTAAACGTAGTAGTAATCATAGTTACTGTAGTTTGGCAGTTTTAATAGTGCATAGAACCATAACTGTGATCTTATAGTCTATTCAACGATAACAAATCTAACGGGTTGTTGAAAACAAATGTACTTTCTCTAAATAATATAATCATACAGCTTTATATCTAATATATTTTCAAATTTTCTTTCTTTTATACATATGTATGATGTACTTGTCCATGTAGTACCGCACGGTACATATTCATAGCGCTAAGAATCCGTGGATCGGTACTTGATAATTTTTTATTTCATCTTTATAGCAACTTGAGTTTAGAAATTATTTGTGTTCCAAGAAACTACTCAGTATTGCAATAAATACTGTTTGATTGTTTAATGATCGTCATATAAGAGAGAGAGAGAGAGAGAGAGAGAGAGAGAGAGAGAGAGAGAGAGAGAGAGTACCAGTATGAGTTTAATTTAAGTACATTTTACTTGTAATTTAGTGTAATAAGTTAGATTTATAGTTTCCATTATATTAAACCCTTTTCCCTAAAATTGCGATAGAATATATGCAGTCAGGGTCCACGTGCTATCCCTGTCAATCAAATCAGCCCGCGAGATAGACCACGTGCTCCTTCCATGATATGGGGAAAAATGTCTGTTTTTTTAGGTCCGCAAAATAGAAAAATGTTTAACAATGAAGTATTCAGTGTTTGAAATGTTTAGTTTCTTCATTCTTATACTGCATACATGGGGGTTGGAATATTACGTTGTGAAATCTCTCTCTCTCTCTCTCTCTCTCCCTCTCTCTCTCTCTCTGTACTTTTGTGCAATCATTTTAGAATTGTAAGAGTTCTATTTGTATGAATTTAATTCATTTATTTTAGATCCATGGTTTTAATAACGATTTCAACACAATGACTAAAAGTTTGTAAAGTTCACAAAGTAATAAGATTTTTTCGTTAAAATTTCGACGCCAATTCACATCAATAAGATGTGTTTATTTTAAATGCTTGCAAAAAGTTACCGGTATTTATTTATCTCATTCATCTTTTTAATCAATCAGGTTTTTTTGTACATACATGTATGTGTACCCGGTAAATAATTTCTTATCGCAAGTTAATACTTTGTGAAATTCCCGCATTTATAGAGTTGCTAAATTGTTCCCCGGATCCACGCGCCGATAGTCTTACGTGTAGTTGTTTGTGTACATATCTACAGACAATTTTTTTGTTTGTTAGAGATTAGGAAAAATCATTGAACTAACAAAGTAGAAGTAAGATATATTCAGACCATACACACGACGGGTTGTGATGAGTTACCAAACAGGTGTTCGCGGAAAGGTGTGAATAACGGCATCTCGAGTACACATATATACACACAGTTAGTTGTAAATTCCAATGACACCTAACAAGACAGACAATAACACCTGTTGTGTATAGAACCCAAGATGAAAGACAATGCTGTGTATCTGATCAGCTTCCGTACATTGCACGAGTGATTTTTTCATGCGAAATCACGAGGCCATTACGAGCTTTACGGAAATAATTAAAGTTGAAAGTTATTTTATGAAATTCGGGTATATTTTTTAATACATGTACAATGCTTGAATATAATTTAACAAGAGTTTGTACATGTATTTATCTATAATCTATAATATAAAAGTGATTTTTTGTTTATTTATTGCTACATAAATAGCTGAAGTCCAAATTATTCGAGTCACCGGTAATATGGGGTAGTTATTTACTACAGCACATCGACAGCACATGTTTTTAGAAAAACATGATCTGGAATGTTTTATTTCTCATTTTTAATTGGTTTAAAGTAAGGCTGTAAATTAATTAATAAATCTGAAAGTGTTTACAGATAACGGAAATAATACGTTTAAGCTCCCGACATTTTAATAGGATCGTCAGTTACAACATCATGTGTGTTTAGAAAAAAAACAAGATGAATTAAATCGATTTGAATTTTGATTATATATTAATTGATTATTAAATATTTTTGGTGAATTTATTTCAATTTATTTCAGAACAAATGAATTAAAAGGTACCCATTTACGTCGAGTTTTCAGATCACAAAAAATTAACTTCACGCTGACAGCCTCGACAATTTTATGGGTCCGTGCAACTTAAGTCGACATTTTTTTTTTTAAAATATGAAAAGGATATATATGTTTCAACCCTTGTTTAGCCATAATTTCTTTATTTCTAAACATACGCTATTTCTATCAACGTCTCAGGTAACGATATCCACGGAGTAACACAGTGGCCACGGAGTTACACAGGCGGCCACGGTGCGACACGGTGCTTTTTCTTGAATTTTCCAATACACATACACGGTGTCACACCGTGTGCACGGTGCGACACAGAGCGTTTTCCTCTGTGTTTTTTACACGGTGGGTGTCGGGATACTCGTGAGCTGTACTGTAAAAGAGAAAAAAGTATGTAAAAAATCTTTGAAACCAGCCCACACCCCTACAAAAAATTAAGTTTGTAAACAAATTCCTAAAACCGCCCCAACCCACTACAGAAATAAAAAAGTTTCCTGAAACCACCCCCTTCCCCAAAAAAGTTATGAAAATTATTTAATCTTTGTTCTTGTGTGTCATTGATCTTGTTACCCTTCTATTCAAGAACAAAAGGTTGACATTTCAATTTGTTCTTCATAATATGGCTTAGAAGAAGCTGTTTGAACCGTCGAAACATCAAATCAAGTTACATTTGACAGACTTGATGTGCTACTTGAAAACGGTGAAGGTGTATGCAATGGCGTTGACATGTCTCTACTTATAGGTGGTGAAGGAGGGGTGTATAAAGGGGATTCCTGCATAAACGGTATTGGTGAAGGTAATCTATGGATGGTGGTATGGCGTTTCCTTCTGATAACAATAAATGGGATGGTAAGGCAGATGGAACACGTATTGGACGTGACTGAAAAAAAAAATTTGGTTATTATAGTCTTGTTTATTGGTTCCAAATACAATTTATTTTCTGATAATAATGCAATAGATGCATAATCATTACTATAAGATGAATCAGAAAAACTTTCATCCAAGTGAATATTGTTTAATTCATAAGACTTTAAAATACAGATTTCTTTATAAACACCAGCCATATTTATAGCTCTTTGTCTTGTTTTCAACTGCTTTCAATAAATGATGAATTTATATACGACTATTGGAAGAAACAACACAAGTAAAAATAAAAAGTAAAGGTAATTTAAATTCATATGATAAGTATTTGATTGCAAATTACCTAATATGAGTGTGGTGAAGCTAGGCGAAACATCAGGTGGTGTTGAACCAGTAGAGGAGGGGTGGGTATAATTGCCTTTTCTACCTGAAGACTGCATCCCCTCCTCTACTGGTGTCGTGGCCTCCTCCTCGCGGCCTGGGTTGTGATGACGGCCCCCGGTGGTCTCCACATCGGCCTCCTCCTGGGCGCTGATCTTCCCTGTGGTGGTAGTGCCGGTCTTACCTAGGGTGGTCCTGGTCTCTCCTGCCGTAGAGGTGACATCCTGAAGGGGGAAGGTGGGGGTGACAAACTCTCCAGAGGGGGGTGGGCTCCGTGGAGGGAGATGGACTACGATCATCCCCTCCGGAGGTGTTGGTGGTAATGGCTGTCTAGGTGGACGGCGGCATTGGCCTCACTATTGCTACTGGTCGGTTCTTCAAAACAAAAAAATTATACATGTTTAAAATTGTATTTTTTAATATCTTGCAGTTGTAAGTGAAATTGTGTTTGTAATCGTTGAAATCTAATTATTCTGACACAGTGCATGAAAATCATGGTGCGAGTGTTTTATAGAAATATGGCCCCTACGTGCACCATCTTTTTACCAAAACATCGATGATGAAATTCGAATGGTAATTCGGTTTGAAAAATATGTAGGCATTTTCATGCCAAAACACACAAAGGTATTCTCTTTTTTATATGTCAACTTTCTTATGTTTAATTCTTTTCCCCTTTTTTTTTGGATGCAATGCATCAACTAAAAAAATGTGACCTCATGCTCCGTAAATTAAATCGCGGGATATGGCACTTTGACAGGTAACCATCGTCTGCAATCCGATTTCTTTGTGGGAATATAAGTGGACCTTGAGCTAAGTACATCTAACACCTTTCACAATCTAACAAGTATTTTCTTGCCATCACACCTTTACTAATTAACACTTATTCTAACAATTTCCAGGTAACTTATGACAGGAAGTTATTTTAAACAGGGTAACTGAACACATGATTGTATTATAAACATTCTCACCATGTTGTGGCATCTTCTTCCTATCCAGCGTCCTCCTTCAAAACCTCTTCATGCTCATAACTGTGCTTTACAGTCACTGGCTCAAGTGGTAGCAAAACTACAAAATGGTTTAGTTTCCATAGGTTTTCGGGTATGGAATTACTGTTAATAGAGGGAATAATACATACCTTTTCCCTTGTTCCACCTGTATCAGCCCTCGACCCTCTGGCTGATATTGGTGTCTCGGCCTGATACAGGATGTAATATGGAAAAAAGTTTGATACGATTTCTTACCTACTTCTGGTAATTTAACATAATGAAGACATGTTCAGTGCGCAAGTTCAATAAAGATGTAATGATGTGTGAATTATGCCAGACGTTTTGCGTGGTAAAGAATGATGCCTTAAATGTCTACCTAAATCTTTTTTATTATTTTTTTAAGAGTTAACACAAACTGAATGAAGGAAATCAAAGGCCGGAACTGCCACAAAGGCGTTGAGCTGACATTTTCTTTTATATAGAATGATATCAATAATTTGAATTTCTGTATTGTACTAATTGTCGTACATTTAAATAACATTAGAATAAAAAAGAAAATAAAACATGTTTTGTGCTGTTTCAAAAACAATAATCAGTATATTTTGTTATAAAATAGGTAGTGATGCGTTTATAATACAATAACTCATCATGGTTACAAAAAATCGAAGAAATTTCAAAGTTCCAAAAAATCATTTTCTTTCTGCTTTAAAAAGTATATGCACAAATTTTACAGGCTCATAATTTGAATACATCAACAGTATGTCCTTAATTATAATTTATAACACACTTTTATTTATTTCAATTCCCGTTTGAAACAAGATTACCTATGCTATAGTTGTTAAAAAACAAATCCACAACACGTGCTATCTAAAATGCTCGACCAAACCAACTGCATTATCGTGTTTATTAATTGCAACAAAATCTCTAAATAAGTTGATCGTTTACAATTATTTTGGAGAACATGTCCGATAACAAATTAATTTACATATCAAATTTTATTTCTATCGGGCTTCTTGTTTTTTTGTGCGTTTCCATTTGTTTGTGGAAAACCAATCAGGTGAATGAGTTGCAAGGCATTGTAGTCTACTACAAGTTTCAATGTATACAAAGCAATATGTACCATTTTGATTGTTCTTTAAAAACTTATTTTCAATTATTTTTCAGATTTTATGAAATAAATATAATAAATCATGTATGATCTTTCATTTCTATGGGCACATTTGAAAAGTTTTGCATATCAGGCCTTATTTTACATATTTAAATACCCCATTGTCAAAGTTCAAAAGAGAGGTACGACCTATTATATTAGAAGCAGTGAGAACGTTTTTCACGTGATGCCCCAGGTTTCGGACAACATCAGTAGAATTTTGCAATTTTCTCCAGGGACACTCATCAGAATGCTTAGTGTACAAAATACTACATGATCCATAACTTCACACAATTCTAAAATTCCGCAATTCTTTGCTAATTGTTTGTCACTTATACTTCCTCCCCAAAGGTCTGAAACGAATGTTCACAGGATGAATCTCTGCCATTCAGTCAATTGAAAGGTGACTGAAAGGTAACTGAAATGTGACTGAATGGAATAGCTGTGCCATTCATTCACCTTTCCAGACCATTCAGTTGACTGAATGGCAGAACTTCATCCTGTGGTTGTAACACCTGCTGGGCTGCTGCCTATTAGTCCCTTAAATGGCATGTGGAATTTATAATCACTATACAGTAATGACTTGTTAGCAAGATAACTATGTGTTTGCACAAAAACTTTAGTACAGTCTAATATGACTCTACAGTTACTACATCTTTACTTAAATGAAATGGCATGGTGGCATATACACCCCTGCGAATGTGTTCGGAATGTTTTCTTTATCGTTGCTAAGTATGTAATAAATTCAGAGGTGCTCGAATGAAAGTTCACGAGACTTCACCGAGATTTGTTCAGTTCCTGTGAAATTTCGAGCGGAAGTATTAAGTGTTCGGATAATATTCTCAAAATACGTAAGTACTGGTCGTTTTTCATATAGTATTCTACTTTGGTTTTTGTTAAAACATGAAACTCTTTTAAGATGTATGTCTTATTTCACCGTCTAGCGGTTATTTATATTAAACGATAATATTCAGAACAGAGTTATCGTTCGTGTTCAACCACGTGCTGAGTGGTTGAAAATATAAACAGTGCGTGGCTTAATAAAATCATATCCATGTTTGATGCTTGTGGTGGGCAATACCACGTTTTAAAAAAAATAATGGATGTCTGTTTTGCATAAAAACTTAGTATATCGAGTCATTTTCAAGGAACATTCTGCATAAAATAGTATAGTCTGTTTCACTTTTGATGCTATTACTAGGTCAGGCGCGGATCGAAAACTAATCCTCAGTGGGGGTCTCTACTTAGCATGTTAATTGTTGCAACATAGACAAAAACTATTTTTTGTATTTTTACATTTATTTCTAGAACACATTTTATCCACCTATTAATGAAGATAAAGTTTAAAATCAATAAACCTCTATAATTTAATAATTGACACAATAGTACCTAGATTCTATGAACTAGACTATAAACACGAGGCACGATTTTAACTGCGAAACTGAAAGGGTCAAATAAAACCACGTATTCTAAAATTTAAATGACAATAACATTCGCAGGGGTGGTATATTGTTTCTTTGAATGGCCCAGTATTAAAGGCTGCAACAAAGAAAAAAAAGCAATCCATAAATTATAAATATTGCTGCAAGTTTTAACACTAACATTAAACCTAAATCTTCTAGGAGTAATCCCAGCCGTAGGAAAAACTCGTCAAAAATCCTTAGTCTTCTTGGTCCTTGATTTGATGATGAAATTCCTACACGTCTTGTACTTTCGAGTGCATTATCCTCTTTCTCGTCAAACACAGCATAAAATGTCTCTTTGTCAGGAATACCTACATGTGTATGTGGATAACAAATTTAAGGAATACCTACATGTGTATGTGGATAACAAATTTAAGTCATCCTGTTCAACATCTCAAAGGTGAACACAGGTCTAGAAACTTGAATCCCTCTACAATGAAAAGCTTTCCATCAGTCTGTGTTTCTGCAGAGGAGGAAACACACTTTTTCGTGGGCATGCTGTTTTAAAAGGATTCATCAGTCTTTTTGACATAATAGTTTGAGTTTCCGTTTATTTGGAATTTCATTAGCACATGGTGTCCAGTCTTTATGATAATCGTGCATATTTAGGGATTCCTTTAATGGGTCATGTGAAATTTAAATTATATGTACTGTATATCAGTAAATCAGGGGATTCGAACTCATGAATTGCAGTTTCATATTTATCAATACAATCCATAGCGCTACACTGTTAGGTAAAACTTTCAGAAAAGAAAATTTTTTATTTTACGCATGCAATTATATTATTTTTCTGATAAAAATTGCATAACAATATGCAGCTGTTCCATATCATTTTGTATTACATTATACAAATCTGTAGCAAAGTTTTAAGTTTCTTTTTATATTTATATCAGTTATAATAAGTAATAGTTAAAAATTATTAAGAACCTGTTTGTTAAAAGCTATCCTGGTTAACTCGCTCTCAGGAAGCTGATTGTCCCCCACACCTGGCTCATGACAAAAAAGGGACAGCTGGGGCATTTGTGGTTGAGGGTGCCTAGATTGCAAAACAATTATGTTTACTTTACTTATTCAAATGCTAGCTCTATCGCTGACCCCCCCTCCCCCAAACACATTAATTAACATACACAAAAACACACAAACCTGCCAATGATAGTTACTAGATAAGATACATTCAAAACATAATGACAAATTTTTTAACATAATTGAGGAATATTGCTAAATGATTGAAGCATAACGACTCTCATCATTATCATTCAAACAATGAACTGAAAATCAACTACTAGATTCGTTATCTTGCAAAATCTGTTAGATCTACCCTCCCCCCAATCAAACCTGTTTTATCGTTTATACCACCATTCACTAAATGAGAAGAACACACGTACTAATTCTTCGAGCATGGGCATGAAGTCCTTGCGTAGTAACATAGCTCGCTGTAGCCATATTCTCCGTTTATCTGCATCGCTTGAAATCTGTGGACACTGACGACCTGTCCCTCTACAGTTTTCCCTCTATAATTACTACATATGAAACAATACTTTCTTGAACGGTATCCCGAAACAGAGCTCTTCATTTGTACGTCCATTGTGACAGTTGTCAAGAACGCACGCAGAAGTAGACGAATATTTAAGTGCATGCGCAGTTTTACAATAGAAGAGTTCCAATTAGGTTAAATAACTCACGTTCTTGAAATGGTTACACTATGATTACACGCTAAATGAAAAAATACGGGTAAAATACATATACAAATAGAAAACATTTACATTTGACAACACTTCTAATATAAACTTGTGGCACGTAAGTCTCTTCAACTTCTCTCCATGACGAACATTGTGTTTTTTCCATAAAAAAACCTTTTTTCTCTGTTTTGAGATTGCTCGTTGTTGTTTTTTTTCAAATCGGCTCGTACTGCAACTCGTCAAAGATACTAACACTGAACTTCTTCCATCCCCATCAAAGCTTTCAACAACTGAAATATTATAGCGAATTACATTGAAACTTTAAATAGGGGTTTACTCCAGAAAAGTGTCTACGTAATGTTTTGACTGCCGCTCTTGACTTAAATGAGAGAGATAGTGAAATGAGTAAATTAAAAGTGGTGCCGATGAAGAAACAATCGTTAGTTATAAACTTGCAAACAAATTCATTAAGGTCTTAATAAAACGATTACATGTATATCCTATATTGTTATAACTTTAAAGCGTTTTAAAGAACGATTGTGTAAATTGATTAGGCCGCGCGCCGTCGTCAACATGTACATGTATAAGAATTGACGAAACTAACCAACTTAATTTCCTAACATGGAGTCCGAGAATACGGGCATTAAATATTTTGAAATGCGAACGAATGTGAATTCAGTAAGAATGATATAAAATACTTTGAGACTCGACATTTCACCTGAAAGTATCAAATCAAGTAGCAGCCGAGTTGATGCTATTAGACAGATTGAAACTCCGACCAACCTTACCCAACTACGCAGATTTATTGGTTACGTGAAATACTTAGGACGATTCATTCCTGATCTAGCCTCAGTAATAAGCCCAGTGACAGACCTACTGAAATTTGGAAATGCTTGGTTGTTTGACAAGGTTCAGGCTAATTCATCCAGTCGTATTAAGGAATTACTTGCATGTACTCCAGTGTTGACATTCTATGATCCACAGAAGCATAGTGTCGTTAGTGTAGATACTAGTAGCTATGCCTATGGCCTTGGGACAGCAGTCTTTCAGAAGGAAAGAGACAATTACAAGACAGTGGCATAGTGTTCCCGTAAAATAACTAGCACTGAACTTAAAATATGCGCAAATTGTAAGAGACTGCCTTGCGTCGCTTTGGGCTTGTGAAAAATTCTCGCACTATGAAGTAGGATAATAATATGGGAAATGCCATTTTGGAGGAATTTTGAGGTTTTTTTTGCAAATCGGATAAATAAACGTATTTCCATCAAAAATGCTTTAAAAGAGTTTTGAGTCTGGGGGTAAAAGCTAGGGTCGGTCTGGAAAGCAGAAACATTTTTTTCTTAGGCCTAAGCACTGTTCACCATTTGAGAAAAAATACTGCTAAATTAAGAAAAATTGAACCTATTTAGAGTATTTTTAATTGTGAATAGGGCCAAATTTTGGCCCCTGACCAGAGTAGGAACTAGGAATAAGTCCCTGCAATTCAATTCAGTTTATTCACTGAAACCATGAAATGGTACATAATGTCATTCAGTATAAATATACATATCAAAAGTCAGAGGTATATTTTATAAGTGAATAGATAGGTAGTAAATAAATAGTAAATAGGCATAAATATATGATGTATACAATGAAAATACGAAAAGGTAGAATTGTGGAGGACAGACTATTATATAGTACTATATTATGCAACCCTACATTTTTTAATCAGCATAAAAGCAGAAACAAGCCATTAATTAAAAAAAAAATATTCTTGAGGTCTTATATCATATCCATCTTTTTCAACTTGTCTAGAAAATGGAAGAACTAACTAAAGAGTGATCATTGAACGTACAAAAAGAAATCAGTCATGCTGTTACATTGAATGCTGTGCTTGGGGTAGAATTGTACGACCGTTGGCCGTTGAAGTCGTTGGTTGGTCGTACTGCGTATACTTCATAAAGTCCTGGGATAATGTCGTCCTCAGACTTTTGCCCCCACAGTGTGAGGAGAGCAGTCCTACCCCCACACTGTAGGGTGCACTGACGCCTCTTTGAAAAATTGGAAATTAATTGTTCTCTAACCTACAAAAAGAATGAAGAGTTGTGAAGAAGGTTAGAAATGTCAAAAATATATTTAATAAATTTAATAGAAAGATCATATAAAAATTCAATATGAAGATTTTTATTAAAATTGACCTAGCTGAGTCACTGAGGTGACATTTTTCAACTGGTTTTTTTTCTTCATTTTTATTGAACATTTGGTGACAGTTTCATATTCCCTTCAAGATGAAGTTACTGTATTGAATATTCATACTTGTGTTTATTGTATATATGATTAGTTGACATATATAGCATAGCATTGATGCAAAGGACTATGTGCAGTTTGGTCAAATATCTGCCTCCAATTTTAATCAATTTTTAAATAGTATCGTGTAAAAAACAAATCTTCATAAATCATTGTTTAGTAGACGCCTATCACTTTAATCTTGATTTTAGTCACCATTGCTCATTCGCTGTTTATCTATGACGTCACCTAAATGACCTAATTCCTGCAAATTTGCAAAAAAAAATAATGAAAATATTGTCATTTTTGCTTTATATTTTGCGTTTTCGGAAGTATAGAGTGCAGGTCTGCTCAAGTACGATTTTAACATGTTTTTGTTCAGATAATTATACACATTATAATAAAAAATGGTACTTGAGCAAGCCTGCGCTCGATGTTTCCCAGTCGAAAAACGATCAGAAAACACCCATATTTTGCTACAAAACATCAATTTATCAAAATAAGGCAATCTTTATGACGTCATTTCTACATTATGACGTCACTGTGGTGTAAACCTTGTACACCCTTATTTTCAAGATGATTATAACTATCTTCTACCTTATTTTTAAAGCTCTTTATAAAACTTTAATTCCTTTCATATCCGATTTATATCTGTGTATCATCAAAGAATTGATTGACAAATTCATTTCAAAAACATTTAGATATATTGATTCAGCCCATGGGAACATCTTTACTTGAAACATATGAGTACCCCAATGCAAAAACATTAACCTTTTTATGGTTAGTCTTAGGCTTAGGGTATTGCTACTCAAGTAACCATCAAGGCGATCAGGCCTCTTGTTTTGAATAAGTCAGAAATTTACTGCACAATGTGAAGACAATTTATCTTATAAATGAATATAAAAAAAAATTACACAATTTTAAGTGTATAATGTTAATGTTGATTTTTCAGGATGAATTTGTTCAAGAAACTTTTCCTTGATTTAGACGGCCATTACTTATTTCAAAATGAATGCTGAATAATTCGAAGGTAAGTATCAGTAAAAATTAAGTTAATTATACACCTGCAAACGAAGTTTAGGGAGATATTGTTATCACCCTGTATGTCTGCAGACGCAATTTTGTCCCCGTATGAATAAGTAGTAATAATGAAGTGGAGTTTGTTGAAAGGTTAGAAATTACTAAGGAATGTAGTAGAAAAAAACCCAGATTTTAAAATGCTTGTTGCGTTAAAGAATCAAAGTACTGAAAGTAATGTTAGACGGTGGCGCCGTTTGAAAGTGGCATATTACATGTATGTAAATTATTGTTGTCGAAAATCCACAGCCAGGGTCTCATACATGTACTAATACCTAATGCTTACTCGCACAACTGGTCTTGAGTTACCTACATGGATAATTCTGTGGAAATCGTAGTTGTGATCACAATCCACACTTAACAAATGTTGTGTCTCTTTATCGTCATCTTTTGGGGAAAATCCATAGATTTATCACAGAAGCCTTTGTAGTATAGAAGTTTGTATCAGTAGTAATAGCGACCATACAGGGGGTAGAGAACAAAAGACCTTTTGTTCTGAGAACAATAGAAATGGTAATTGGATACCCTGGGGGGGACTGAACCATGACCGAAATGGGGTCACCCTAGATCTATTGTCCTGTGAACAATGGGGGGTATTCCCTATTGTTAGACGAAGAGGGGTATTTAACAATGGTTTATGATTTTTGGTGTCAAGGTAAAAGTCTTATTGTTCATTATTGTTACGGTGATGACTTTGACGTCATGAAAATTGGTGGTGCATACAGAATGTATATAAGCAAGAATCATTAAATGCATCTGAGTATATTAAATATATTAATTGCCTTAGATATAAGTCTGATGTAATGCATTAAAAAAATGATAACAAAATTTACAATGAATGGACGAGTAGAAATTGATCATGGTATCAGGCAATCACTCTACTATCTTTCCAGTACACCGATAAACAATAAACGACACAGTTACAGGATAAGTCCTGTACGACCTGACACAGTGTGCGTCTGACCCAAGTTGACCTAGAATGATCTCATACAATAGAAAAAAGTGATGATAGGAACATTTTTTTTTGTATATATAATGGTATTTATGTTTATAGCAAACTCTTAAATCTTACGGCACAACTGACACCCTTGAAAAGCGTATTTTATTTTAAATTACCACTTTGATCGACCTTAGAATAATGAGTAACCTATCACACACAAATTACCATTCGTTTGGCTTCAGTAAATATGTTTGCATGGTGCAGACTTTTAGACACCCTCTCCAATCCTGTTAACAATAAGATTCATTTTTACAAAAAATCTGATTACACTCTGATGCAAAATAGATGTCATTTTATCATGCGCTCTTTAAGAATTTGACCCGAAATATATACTTTAAACTTTACACCTGTAAACAGATGTTTAGTACATGTCTGACAAGTACAATTTGTGGCTAAAAATTTTTAGACTAAATAATGAAAAAAATAAAACAATGTTTTAACACTTTTAATAAATGATCTTTGAAAAAAAACAAATAAAACTGAAATTATGTGATTTTAGTGTCTTCTGAAATCACAAATAATGACCCAAGTCTAGATTTGCGCCGACTTTCACCATCGGTTTCGCTCAGTAATGATCCAAGGCTAGATCAACTTCCGTAATTGCATTCAATGAGTTCTTGGTCTAATGAATAAGAAAAAATATATGAAGTTAGGTCAGACATCAGAATTTAAATACACACACTTGATCATAAAACAGAAAGAAATCATAAAGAACAAAAATATATTTACATATATAAAATTCAAACAGAGTAAAAAGAAATAGAAGTGGTTTTACCTCTTAGCACGACGGAGGTGGTATCTCCCACCACCCCTGGCTGGCGGTGGTGTGGGGGCCACTGGATGAGCGGGGCAGGGTGCCGCACGGGGTGGGGGACCCATCTGGGGTGGTGCGGGGCAGGGTGCCGCACGGGGTGGGGGACCCATCTGCGGTGGTGGGAGTGGCTGTCTTCCTCTCTCCATTTCCTGGAGTCTTCTTCTCTCCATTTCCATCTAATATAAAACAAATGCAAAATATAGGATACATTGATGGAACACTTTATATAGAGGAAGCCTCAATACACAATCTTAAAATAATATGTATCAGATTGTATAATGAAGGTATTTAAAATATGAATGTAAAACAAATTATTACTTACACCTGTCTCTTTGGGGACAGTGTCCCCTCTCCTCCTCCTCCTGATCCGGGCCCACCTTCTGAAGAGGGTCTTGATGACCCAGCCCAGGAGGAGGAGGAGGGCCAACACTAGACTGGTGACGCTATTACTACTGGCATGTACGCTTTCATATAAATCGGCGACTTTTTCACTCGCGGTACTAGCTGCAGAACTGTAGCTCTCCGGGAAAAAATATTGACAGACCGGAGAGCTACAGGGCCACCCATTGAAAAAAATTGTATATTTATTGCGCAGAAAAATGTGCGCTAGTTTTGGACAGATTTACCTTATTATACGCAAATTCTGTGAAAACAATTAGTACCATTGACTTCTTAATGCAATTTACTACTGATATCGCCTCTTTATTTGCCTCAGACTTTTTCCGAAACACGCTACCGACCTCGGAAAATAAAGTATGTTGAATTTATATTGAGATCGAGAGTCGCCATTTTTACATGTAAACAAAGTGCACCACATGAATTTACGGGACTGGTGATGGTGTTTAAAAGGCTATCCGAGGCAAGTGTTATTCAATGTTATTCATAAATATTGTTTTCTTGATTTGATAATTTGATAATTTGAAAAAAAAAATATTGAATATAATGACTGTGTGCATGAAAACGGACAAAACAAGATTATCTTGTGGGTCATCCTTACCATTCTCAAATATAAAGTTAAAATAAAAGTGGAATTAATTATTACTTCTTCCAATGTCCTTATACTTGGCAACTTATTGGCCAACCTTAAAAGGTATTTTTCTTTGAATGGTAATATACATAAAATAAATGTAGTGAAATTCTACAGCATTTTTTCGTTATTTTCAGTGATTAAAATCGATGCATTATTCTTTAAATATAAATGATTAAGTTAAGAAATTGCAGGTTGCTATGAATAATAAGTTATTCAAATGTAAACCTCCTAACATTTAACATTTGTATGTGTGCAGCATTCTGTAGCTGATATACTTTCAATTGTTAACTTAACATATGAGAGTAAAAAGTAACACCCTCAACTTTTGCTAGTAACATCCACAGCTGGTAAAAAGTGCATTGTTCAAAGGCACAATGTGAAACATCATAATGTTGCCTTTATTTGCTAATCACATACTTCTATGGCTGTCTACACAAACTTCTGAATAAAAACATATTTGTTAAAGTCGCTAGGATTAATAACAACTAGATGAAAAAAGGGTTGGTAATGATTACAAAGGTAATTTTAATTATGTTAAATTAAGGCCACATGCATCCTATATGTGCATGTTGAACTAGATGTGCCAAAATGACAGAATGACGGAACAGGGTATTATCACTATATGCCCTGGGCCAGCCATTTTATGGCGAGGGCATAAACAATGGATATTTCACATACATGCATTTTCAAAATGGTAAAACTATTATGCTCACAAAGCATTGTCAGATTTGATGTACACACTGTTACAGGAATAAAATTTTCCTGGCCACCAACGTCTGGATGGTACACAGGGAATACCTCGAACCCAAACATATTTTTGGACAGTTTCCCTTAAAAATAAAATATTTATAAATTATTTACATGAAATAGTACATTGAAAACTTTATTGATAAAACTTAAACATACATCTTACACATTCTTATTAAAGTTCATAACTTGCAAGTATACAAACAATCTACAAGTATAAAAAAAAAATACAATATTTTCCCCTTATTGCTGATTCTTTAAAAATTGAATTCATTTTCTTAGCAACCAGTACAAATAAACTAGACTCTTGTTGCTATACATGTAAGGGGTCGGCCCCTAAAACGTCCTATTCCAGATATCTCAAAACGGTAAACATTTGTTAAACAAAATATGTTTAATATCAAACGACCTTTTATATGATGCCAGGAAAATGGGGCTGGCTCTTCAATTTAGGGACCATAAGGGCTCTAAAGTCTTTCTTCCATAGCACTTTACTGACAAATATTTGGTAATATTTTTAAGAAGCAAAAATGTTCATCTTTCACTTATAAAACTATACATTATAAAATTTGTATCATGTGTTACGTTATTTGGGGTTTTAAGGGGCCAGAAGTTGAAAACTTTCGATCAATTATAACTAAAAACCGACAAATATTTGGAAAAGCGATATAGAATAAAAGATGCTAAGAATGATGTTTTAAACAATATTCAATCATAAAAGTTTCGTTATCTAGCCCCAGATAGGAGATAAGGGGACGGCACCTAAAACGTCCTATACCAGAAAGCTCAAAAACGGCAAAGAATTTCTAAACACTTGTTGAACAAAATATATTTAATATCAAAAGACCTTTTATATGATGCCAAGAAAAATGGGTTGCCCCTTCAATTTAGGGGCCCTAAGGGCTCTAAAGTCTTTCTTCCATAACACTTTACTGAGAAATATTTTGGAAAGTAATATATAATAATAAATGCTTAGAATGATGCGCAATATTCAACCATCGACATTTTGTCATATCACCCCAATAAGGAGATAAGGGGTCAGCCCCTTAAACGGTCTTTACAAAATAGCTCAAAAACGGCCAAAAATACTTGGTCGTAGCGGTATGTAATATTATTTTTAAACGTTTTTTTTTTTAAAAAGGGGGGTGAATAAAGATACATAATATGTTTTTGTGTTTAAAATTAGTGAAAATTAAACAAGGAAAACCAGTCGGTAGAAAAAAATGTTTTATATAAAAGTTTTCTTACTAGTTCTTTTCTTTAAATTAAATTATCCATTTTTATTAAAGTTTGCTTAAAATTAAACGCATACCTGGATGTGAAATATATGGTATTTTCTGTAACCTGTATGGAAATGCTTATTTACTGTCAAGTCATTTCTGAGAAAAATGAAAAAG